>JAQPPZ010016224.1:0-70995 GCA_028583015.1 Wollemia nobilis
AAGGACATTGCTTTCCTTTGGACATTCAATGTTTGGTAGCAGGTCTAGGGCACTATAGACTTAGAAAATCTATATCTAGGCTGATTCAATTTCCAATAGGTACTTAGTCATTGAGTACCTTCTTTAACTAGTTATAGGTGTGAGTTTGGGGTACGTCGGCATCCATGTAGTCATTACAACCTTTAGGGTTAGCTATCTTGCCCTGTTAGTCATCGTTTGCATGTTTTAGCTACTCCTAAGGTAAGGACCATCCATTATGATCCCCTTTCTTAGGTCGATTCCATTTAAAATTGCACCCTTTGTCTTCTTTGAGTTGATTCTTACCTCCTAACTCTTAGTTTCCTTAGTTAAGGGTAGGGTGGATGAAATATGTTAGGAGGCAGATTTCTCCTCTTGGGGAAAGCTTTTTCCTATATTTCCATAGGGTTTGTCTTTGGTTGGTTAATTTATCAATTTTTGATTAAAGCATTAGTCAATGTTAAGAGAACTTTAGTTGATTAATATAGATGGCTTTGGTTGTTAATTGATCTAAATAAATAAAAGAACCCATAGTTGAGATAATGGAAATATTAGTTTATTTATTAAATTGAAGCATTAGGTCTTTGATTTATTAAGTAAAGGAAATAAAAGTTTATTTATTAAATTGAAGCATTAGGTATTTGATTTATTAAGTAAAGGAAAGAATATTTTATTTATTAAATTGAAGCATTAGGTCTTTGATTTATTAAGTAAAGGAAAGAATAGTTTATTTATTAAATTGAAGGTATGGGTCTTTGATTTATTAAGTAAAGGAAAAAATAGTTTATTTATTGACTTGAAGCATTAGGACTTTGATTTATTAAGTAAAGGAAGAAATAGTCTATTTATTAAATTGAGGAGATGAAACTTTGATTTATTAAGTAAATAGAAGAAGAATAGTTTATTTATTAAATTGAAGGTATGGGTCTTTGATTTATTAAGTAAAGAAAATAATAGTTTATTTATTGAATTGAAGCATTGGGTCTTTGATTTATTAAGTAAAGGAAAATTTATTAAATTGAAGAAATGGAAGTTTGATTTATTAAGTAAAGGGAAGAATAATTTATTTTTAAAATTGAAGGTATGGGTCTTTGATTTATTAAGTAAAGGAAATAATAGTTTATTTATTAAATTGAAGAGATGGAACTTTGTTTTATTAAGTAAAGGGAAGAATAGTTTATTTATTAAATTGAAGGTATGGGTCTTTGATTTATTAAGTAAAAAATAATAGTTTATTTATTTAAGATTAAAGGTATGAGACTTTAATTTGTTAAATAAAGGTTGGAAAGAAATTGATTAAAGTAGGACCTGTGATCTAGTTGCATTTTGTTGAAAGACTCTCATGGGATAATGAGATGGAAAATATAAATGGTGGTTTTTATTAAATCAACTATGCAATAGATTGTTAGATACTTTGATTTAATTTTTATAGTTGCAATTTGGCAATGAACATAGTAAGTGCATTTAGAAATATGCTTGATCTGAACCATGAGTGCCCTTATCACCTATTATCCTCAAATGATGAATGGAAAGAGATGGAGGACCAAAAATGGTAGTTGGGTCACATGCATCGGTTTGTTTTACTTTTGTAATGATTTACTATGCTCAAATAGACTAGAATTATGGGAATATTTCCTTGATGAAATTTATGTAATATATTATTCTTTAAGAGTATGGAAGATTTACCATACTTGCTTGTATGTAATAATTGTTTGATTGTTGGAAGATGTGCCTTTAAATTATTTTTTAAAACTAACTATGTTTTGTATTTAAATTCCTTTCAATTAATGTTTGATCTCTTTAAATTTTGCTTCCTTTCTAGTATCCTTTGCATGCTTAATGAATTATACCTTTTGTTAGATTTAGTATCTAGAACTATTCTTGTTTTCCTTGCTAAAAAAACAAAAACTTAAGTATTGAGTTCTAGGGTGAACTTAAAGGGTGACCTAAGGGATTGAGACCCCTTAGGGTGAATGTAGTAGACCTAAGGGATTAAGACCCCTTAGGGAGAATGATAACTGAGTTTAGAGAAAGACTACATCTGAGTTAAGATAGCTCATCATGGAGATGATATGGATAGCTTAACTCATAATACGTGTAGCATACCTACGCAGATTGACTTGTGTATGGTATGGTGATGGGCATATACCTTCTATTGATTGAAGGTGATAAGTTTAGATCATCATGAGTTATGAGAGGAATAAAATTAATTGTGATAAAAAATAATACATCTACACAGATGGATTTGTGTTAGGGTATCTAGTGAGATGTAGCTCTTCGGAAAACATAGGATATTTAAACAATAGATCAATTAGAAGTCGGATATGGGTTTATGAATTTCTCTTCTTCGTAAAAAAATTCATTCTTTTTTGTGTGTTTTATTAAAGCTAAATTTTGGGTCATTACACATCAGGTGATGTATATACACATAAAAATTTCTCAGTACCAACTTGCCTAACCAAAATATTTAGTATACATTATAAATATTAAATTTTGAAATGTAAAGATGCAAATTAAATAAAAATATAGTCTATTAAAGCTAACATGTCTTTTAATTCTATTTTATTTAGTACATTTTAAATTTTACAATTTTTTTCAAATATTATTATAAATTTACCACATTTTTATATTTTTTGGTGGAAAAAAAGGTAATTCACCATATCTTCTACATGATTTTGGATACTATTCACCTATATTTTTAAACTAATCACTCCATTTTTATAAATATATTTTGGGGCTGACCCCTTACGCATAAATCTATAATGGAATTTTGAGAATTCGACTATGATCTAAAATGTTTTTCATGAAGATAACTTATAAGAGTTGTAAATATTTCCTCTTTTGCATCCTTGAGAAACAAAGACAATTTTTCTTTCAAATTATTAGTCATTTGTTTCTTTCCATCAAATTTATCTATCAAATTTTGAGAATAAAATTTAAGTTTGTGCATTATCTCATTACTATCCTCATTAAATGCATTTTTAATAATTTCTTCCATGATATGCAATATTTTCCTTTATAGACAACCTTACAACTCCTAGGTTTTAAAAATAATCAATGTTTCTAAATTAATAATCCTATGGAGTAGTAAACATTATGTCTCCCTAGTTTTAGAAACTAAGAATAAGTGTTTGTAAATTTATGTTTTCCTAATAATTGGTGATGAAATACTTTGTGTCCCAAATGACTAAATTTGAATATATTTAAAAACCTTTTAATTTTTCAATTTTATGAAAACTAAAATCAAACTTCAAAAAACTTTAAATTTGAAAAACTTCACAAAATTAAATAACCTAGTTGCAAATCTTATTACTCCAACCTTAAGAAAATATTTTTCAAAAATAAGTAGCTTTAAAATTTTATTCTCCTATAAAATTTAAAATTATAAACAATCCCTATTGCTCCAAATAATCTAAATGCTTTAAATAAAATCTAAATAATCCTTCTCTTTGATAACAAACTTAAATAACATTTAATAACTTTTATAAACCTTAATAAATTCTACTTATCACTCCACTTTCCTTATAATTTAAATATCACTTACTTTAACCTTGTATCTCTGTTGGATCCTCAAAATACAACTTGAATTTACCCCAATTGTTTGAAGTTGTGGAGTCCTATGGTATTTTCAAATTTGCAATACCTATTTGAGTTCTTTCACATTATTGTAATATTTTGGTCCTTTTGAATTTTTGTTTCACACTCCAAGTGCAATGAAAGTTTTTATGTCACCAAGGTCAAGCCTTTATTTTGGTTTTTGTAAGGTATTTTTATCAGTAAATATTTGGCCTAACTAAGGTTGATGTAGGAGCATATCTTTCGAAGGGCATAACTTTTGATATGACCGTTGGATCAACTTGAAATTTTACAAGGAGCTAGATAATGAGGAGGACAATGATGTGGCTAGGCCAAAGTATGGCCTAGATTACCATTTTTAGGCTTTCTTGAGATTTTTTCAAGCCTTAATTCCTTCATTTAATGCCCCAAAAATGGGTTTTAGTTTTTTTTTAGAAAAGTTCAAAAAAGAATTACTTCTGGATATGGGTAGGTGTTGATATTTTATAGAAGGCTTAATATGGATGATACAGTGATGGGTTTTTATTTTTAGGGCCATCCAATATTTTTTGGTGACTTACAAAAAATAGGATTGTTTTTGGTTGAAAATGCTAAATTTTCCAAAAATAGTAGTTTCGTATATTTAGGGCTTTAAGATGTAGGGTTTGTTTTAGGGTTTCTCAAATTATAAAAATGGGGAAAAACCCTAAACCCTAAACCAAAAAACCCTAAAAACTAAACCTAAAAACCCTAAACCCTAAACCTAAAAACCCTAAACCCTAAACTCAAAACCCTAAACCCTAAAAAAATAAAAAAATAAAAAATAAAAACCTAAAGGTGATGGAGATAGTAGCTATTATGGATCATTTCCAATTATGGGCCATCATCGAGGTAGTTACAGTTTTTGCAATTACAGACCAAGTGATCAAACTATTTAAGAGAGTTGCTGTAGTATGAAACATCATCAAGTTTTTGCATAGTAATTTTACAAGAGGTATACCAGAGTGTCCATCCTTATTGATTGTATTTTCCTTTGTGTGTCTTGTCTAGTTACCCATTTTTCTTCCCCATTATTGTGTAGGTTTTTGCTGAGGAGGTGTCAAGTTTACTGATATCATTTCCAATGGCTAGGATTGGAAGCCAGGAGGCTCTTTGTTACATCATTTGAACAAAGAGTTGTAGTTCTCTATTACATCATTTGAATAGAGAACTCATTTGTATTTTCTTAGTGATATCTGATTACACTGATCATACCCCTATTGTAATGATTTATTATTGAATAATACAATCTTGCTTCCTCATTTCAGTAGTTATGTGTGCAGTTTTGTTTGTTGTCCTATTTACATGTTACATCTTTTGTATATGTAAATGGCATATTCTTTCACTAGCATGATTAATTACCTTTGTTGCATTATTTGAATGAATGTGGTTGGCTCAGTTTTATCTTCTCCCTCCTCTATTCAAAATATTTTAAGTTTGGCTATGATTACCCAATGGATAAGGCACTGGTCTACTTTTTGAAGCACTAGCTGGGAGTTACTTTGAAGCTTGGTCAACTTTTAAGTTACAATTTTAATTTATTTGTATAATCTCTATGAGCAATGAGCATATAAGAAATATTGTAGACTTACCTCTAGGGTTTCCTTACCTTAATCAATCAACTTGTAGTGAGTATGGCATCTTACTCAATTGAACATCTTGTTCCTTCTTTGCACATCCGTGTTGGCGACTTCGAATGAAATTTAAAATTTAAAAATAAAAAAAAAGGTGGAGCTACATCTGGTGTTTACAATAAGTGGTGAATAAGTGCTTCCTGGAGTACCAAATCCTGAGGTATTCTTCAAGTCTCACAGAAAATATTCAATTCCAATTCACACTATTTATATTTCTAGCTTGAATATTGGTTTCAACTAATTTTCTCCTACTGTAAACCAAGTACCTATAATGAATCAACTTGTAGTGAGTATGGCAGCTCCTAATGCAAATCAAAATGTCAATGTAAATCAAAATATCAATCAATATGTCAATCAAAATGCCAATGTTAATGTTAATAAGTGGAGGACCAATAGATATAGACCATTTATTTTACTTGTAAATCTAAATCCTCTCCTTGGTAAAGCTCATAAGTACTTACCCAAATTTAAAGGGAACAATGTTGTCACCGGTAAAGATCATGTTAGGGATTTTCTATATACCATGGATAGTCTTGAGGTGGATGATGTAGATGTTGCACTTAGATTATTATTTCAAAATTTAGAGAAGGATGCTTGAGAATGGTTCAACAGACTTGGATCTGGTACTATCAATAATTTTCAAGAGCTAGAGCACACTTTCCTTAGGAAATATGGAGAGAAAGAATGAACAGTCCTTTCTGACAAAATTGGCTACCATGAAAAGAAAGAAAACAAATCAATGAATTATTTCAATAGAAGATTATTTAAGACTAGAAATAATATTCCAGTAGCATTAAGGCCAAATGATGATCAGTCCATTTTTTTCTACAAAAATGCTTTCCTTGAAAATTTTAGTTATGAGCTGACACAACAAGAAATAGCTACCATTGATATATGTATGGAAAGGGCTATTAAATAGAGATACATATGATTGATGGTGGTAAGATGAAAGCATACTATTTAGAGCCTAATCAACCTAAAAGGAAGCCCAAGAAGGTTGAGTTCTTTGTCCCTAAGAAAATATATCAGGATCCTATGAATAAAATATCTAATCAGTTGAGTGAGATGTTTACTACTTTGAAAAATATTAAAATTAAAATACCTCATAAAGAACATTCTTCTTTGCACACACTTATTCACATTGTTGTTATACATATGTTGCATCTGATATGACTCGTATGAACATATATTAATGGGATTTGGATGGATGAAAAGTGTCACGACACATATTGTGGCATTTAACTTACAAGCATGTCGAGGTATTTCACTTCCAAGCATGTCAAGGCATTTTACTTCCAAGTATGTCGAGGCATTTCACTTCCAATCATGTACTCAAAAACCATGTTACATTGCACTCCAAATAGTAGGTGTTTATAGTTTTCAAGCACTTATACATTTCATAATTTTTGAGGTTATATGTTACTCATTTGCACTCGAATGTGTTGGTTTTTTGACTCCACCAACTATTTCCAACATTCCTTTTGCTTATCTCTCAGCTTTTTCAAACGCTTTGTTCCTTTAATTTGATATGACTTCCATCTTGCTCACTTTTACTGTTCCTTTATTATTGTTCTTGAATTAGCGATGCTCATAGGGCACTACTCTTCTCTAGATATCCTCCTTATGGTGTTTCTCTTAGCTTTATCAATGTGCTACTCTTAGGTTTCTTAGAGCATTGCTCTTAGGTTTCTCAAGGAGCTATTTAGGGTGTTTCTCATAGAGATTACATCCATTTCCTTTGATTTTACCTTATAGAATGTACACATAACTACTGAAATGAAACTTAAAAAGTGTGGGGCACCCAAGTGGGCCGCCCATCGTTGGAACTTGATTTTGGCACCAATCCACTTGGGATAGGCCCAAAATCTCTTGGAATGGGTTGTCGACAAATTGGTGGATTAATGTGGTCAAATGTCGGGTTTTTGGGTCTGAATTCACACTTCCAATAGCCACCCAATAACCTCTCTTGCGAAGGAGATCAAGGATGTGGAAAATGTGAATCAAAAGAGTAAAGGCATGGTATCAATTTGGCAACACTTCATTTCTTGAAAATGCCTCCAACTTGTTATTTTTGTGTGGGAAAGTCCACCATTTTATAGACCCAGGGGGTCTCTTTTGGATGGGCATGCAGGGATGCCATGTGGCGGCCATGCATTCCCAAGAGGGAGGAGACTCCTCCCTGACTTGGGCTTCCATGACTGCCCTTGTGACAGTCCTCCAACGGCCAATCTACCCACCTACACGCGCATGCAAGGCAGGAGTCATAAATTGACAGTCTTCAGCTGCCACTTGGTGCCATTCTTCTTTTTCCCGTTTAACTTGGAATTCATCTTGACCAAAGACGAATTCAAAATTCGTCCCTGGGTGAGACATATCCCAATTGGAATTCGTCCCTAGGTGAGACGAATACTGAGCAAAGTGCCTGAATGTGCCAAATTGCCTTTTGACCTTACAAAATTGCTACAAAAGTGGTTAGGACCACTGTTTAACCTCTGGGGGCTGCCCTAGGGGCTGTGTGTCAAAGTGATCAGTGTTTGCAGTCACATAATTGGATTGGTGCTGTTTTGGTGTCTACAGATGCCCCTTTTTGGGATGCGCTATGCATGGCATAGCGTCAAGCAAAAATAGATAACCAAAGCAATAATGATTAGGGTTTCTTGTTAGCCTAACCAAATTTTGATGCCCCAAGTAGGGAAAGGGCATGCATTCTTGAATCCTTGCTTCTGACAAGCTAAGGAATTTGATTTCAAGTATTAACCTATTTTGGTGAGGTGTGACTTGAGCTTGGACATTCATCAGTCATGAATAGGCAAAGGGCACAACTTTTTGTCCACAGGGGAACCTTGTGTTCATGCTTCGAGAATGCCAAGTGTTTGATCAATTTGTGATTATTGCTTGTTTACTGCCCCAAGTAGGAGCATGATTGTCTTTGTCAATGATTCTTTGAATGCATGTCATTGCCTTGATTGGGTGTGTGCTTGTTGATTGGTGACTAAGTGTGACTACCCCCTCAAGCGATGAATCGATGAGGGAATGACCTTCGTGAGAAAAGCGACGAGTTGCTTGACCCAAGATGACTTGTGCCAAGGTGCCTTTGGAGATTTAGCATTAAGCATGTGCAATTTTTTCAACATTTAGACCTATTTTTGGTGGGTGGTAACCCTTTTTGCGATGCTTTTTGGAGCTAAAATTGGCAAAAATCCGTCTTCCCATGGAGCAGTCCAACTAAGATAGCCTTCTTAGGGAGTAGGATAGCGACAATTTGTGACCTCAATGTCTATTTTGTATGCCTGAGATGTCAAGTGCAATAGCACTCTCATTGGGCAAGTTTATTATCTGGTTTAGTGCATTTTTGTTCAATTTTTAATGTTTTTTGAATTTATGGCCTGAATTCGTCCTAGGGTAGGACGAATTCTAGCTTAGAGGCATGCATTCCTTATGGGCCTCATTTCCAACATGCTATTACCTAACTCATCAGGCGCGAGGTTCCCATGGAACCTGCTGGATTTGGTGTGGCAGTTGGTAGAGTGCCCGATAGAGGCACCGCTTATCCTGAGATGGGGACAGACATTGTTGGCACAGCTCTATGGGGAGCTGTATGAGGTCCGCTGTCGGCAGTGAAAGGGGATCAGCTGCAGCTATCTGTTGCAGTGCTAGGGTTGGCAACACATAGCAGTTGAGAGGCCAACCGGGTTACCATGGATGACTCGGGCGATGATGGAGGATAAGGAGATAGGGTATGCAGTTCTGTGGCGGCGGTCCGGAGAGCAGGGACAGAGTCGACGGTGGGCAGGTGCCGTAGGGCACTATGTCGATACCTTCTCTCGGCTCACTCTAGGGGAGGTGATTTGGCGCCCTTATCGGGACTGTCCAGCCTGGCCAAAGGCTGGAGAGTGGCTCCGACGGGTACGTAGAGAGCGGTGGCTGATTGGGCGGCACGGGACCGAGCATGAGTTCTTCTCGTTTAGCCGGGTTACACGATAGTTTGGGGTGTGCCAGGGGTTTCCTGGTGAGCCCGTGGTCTATCGACGTCGGGGGGATGAGAGGACTCTAGACCGACCGGTCATCGTGCCACTGGGTGAGGATTCGGACGTGGTGATCGACGTCCCGGACGTGGATGACGTCGGGACTACCACTGAGTATGACTCGTGGTGGGTACTGCGGCGATGGCGGGGAGAGGGGCCACTGGGAGGCGCGGAGGCGATAGCGGCGGGCGGGGAGGGTGTTGAGGCACCAGGGGATGATTGGGGAGCTCCTTTGGAGGATGCGGAGATGGTAGAGGTGGAGGGTGAGGATGTGGATTTGGGAGCTCCGGATCAGCCAGAGATGCAGGACATGGCGGAGCAGTGGGAGCCAGGGCAGGCTGCTATTCCGGAGAGTCCCATGCCTCAGGCGGATGCGGAGGAGATGGAGTCTGGGGTACACGCTGAGAATGCATGTTTGGCGGAGCTGCTACGGAGGTGAGACCAGGAGCTGGGGGATGCGCTGCGGGAGAGGGATCTCCTACGGGCTCAGCTAGTAGAGCGGGATAGGGTTTTGGCACAGCATGATGATGCAGTAGCTTACTACCATCTGGGGGCAGGGGATGCGAAGTGGTGGCGGCATCGAATGGAGATGGAGGGGGAGATTATCCACCTCGGTGGGTGGCTACCTGAGCCGTCGAGAGGTGGATCTTCATGTCGAATGAGGGACAGTGGTACTGAGCAGTCAGCATCATCTCATCGTAGGCGATTGGATGAGGGAGGCGATAGCAGGCATGATGTGGGGGCTAGCAGTAGCCGCCATGAGGGGTCCCATAGGACCCACACCACGGGGGGTAGTTCCCGTCGCACCGATCCTGCGTGATCATGGTGGTCGATGCCTTAGGGTGGGTGGTTTTGTTAGTATGATTGTGGGGTCGAGAGGACCGGTTTGTAGCCTGCAGGCATTTTTTTGATGATATATATATATATATATATATATATATATATATATATATATATATATATATATATATATATATATCGACTTTATTTTGTTTATGCACATGTGATGATTTGATCTTATGCATGATGGTTGATGAATATGGATGTATGCATGTTAATTTATTTTGATGGATGCATATGTTATGATGAATGCAAATGTTTTTGATTTATATGTGATATGCAAAAATGAAGTGGATGAATGGAATTTGTGATGTTTGGTTAGGGCACCATAGACTGTTTAGGACTTTGTTTATTTTGTTTTTAGGCGATTGTTGTGGTAACTGACTTTATATGTATATATGTGATTTTTGATGATATTGTAAGGATGAAAAGTAGCGCAGTTTGGTTTAGAAATGTAGCTAAGGTTTTCTGAGACTCAGACGGTTTTAACTCACTAGCCATGATTGTACTTTATCTTACAAGACTTTTGAACAAGGTATGAATCGGACTTGTTTTTGACCAAGTTATTTCACATCCCTGTGTGTGCAATTGAGTTCATTTATGTGGTATTTGTCAGGATACCGCCAGTGCCAGATGGGCTTTCAACCGAACCTGTACTGAGGATCACCTAATTAGCTCCACTAACTCCTTTATTGTATTTAGTCAGATTAATCTGCGGTGCTATCTAGGATACCATAAGCTAGCTCATCCACATGCAAACATTGATCTGTACACAAGTTAATGTGACAGATATATCGTCATGCGGGAAGTTTACCACCAGTGACCGATAGGCTATCAACCAAACCGGTACTGAGGCTTGCCTCATGACCTATCGAAATGCTGAGAGTTCCAGGGATTCAAGTTCGACTCCCTTCTTTTCTTCAATTGTATTGGGATACTTGCTCCTTTGTAGTGATAATAATCACTGTTTATTTTTGTTTTATTTGTTTTTCTTTTTGAGCAAGGGATTTGGATATGGAGTGACGAGAATCACTATTGTATGTGCTTTTTGATGTATGCACTTTGGGGATGATGTCAAATTTTGGTGTTTTGACTTTTTGCAAATTTTTGATGTTTTGCAACTATTGAGAACTTTGGGATTCTTAGGGAATTGGGTAGGGAAGATGCTTGTCCTTTTGCCAACTCTCAGCATTCTTTGGGTCATTCGCACAGGGGGATGAGCAAGATAACCGTTTCGCTTATGGTGACCTGGATTGCTTTGCAGGTGTCATCTTTCATTCACACAACTTGGGAATTTTTATGTGTTTTAATTTGTGTTGGGATGCTACGTAACAAGGTGTGATTCAAGTAGAACTCTACCTTCGTAAAATCTGCCTGACTTGGTATAGTACATGGCTAGAAAGCAAAATTTACGACTGAAAGACGAAAACTCTTGATACATTATAAGACCACTGACTCTAGTGTGGTAAAAAGCAGTAAATGGTGTATTTTTGTTGTTTTTTTTGGACTGCTTATAAAATGGAAAAATGTGGAACCAGATGGACTAGCAGAGTAATTACAGCCTATGGTGCCTTTGACCTGTACGACCACAAATATGCAATGTATGGATGTGATGTTTAATGCAGCTATTATTTGTATTTTTGATTGATGAATATGTGAAAATGAGATGCAGAGCTTTTTTGATGATTTTTGATGAATTTAATCTAAATTTTTTTTTTTTTTTGACCAAGCGATTGTGGAAATCCTTGGAGCATTTTGGGTTGACCAAGCGATTATAGGAATCCTTGGAGCATTTTTGGGATTGACCAAGTGATTATATGAATCCTTGGAGCATTTTTGGGATTGACCAAGCGATTACAGGAATCCTTGGAGCATTTTTGGGATTGACCAAGCGATTACATGAATCCTTGGAGCATTTTTGGGATTGACCAAGTGATTATATGAATCCTTGGAGCATTTTTGGGATTGACCAAGCGATTATATGAATCCTTGGAGCATTTTTGGGATTGACCAAGCGATTATATGAATCCTTGGAGCATTTTTGGGATATGGCTCTCTTAGATATGGAATGGGCGCAAATGACTGATGTTCAAGGGTTCTGTTTCCTTGATTCCATCAAGAGAGGCTAGCCGGTACGTCTCGGGTCCTATTTTGCTATCAATGACATATGGACCTAACCAATTTGCCATGAACTTGTCCCTTAGGTGGGATGACAAACTAGAATTCTGTTGGTTTTCCTTCAAAACCAAATCACCAACCCGAAAGTCCCTCAGGTGAACTTTCATGTTGTAAGCTTTCTTAAGTCGCTCTTGATAGATACGTAAATGCTCGAGAGCATTAACGCGTCGTTCATCAAGCAACGTAAGCTGGTCTAACCGAGCCTGCCATGCAACGTCATCATCGATGAACTCTTGCATTGATATGCGCAGGGAAGGAATTTCCAACTCTAGAGGCATGACTGCCTCGGAGCCATACACGAGCAAAAATGGAGTGGCCCTAGTGGGCGTCCGAATGCTAGTGCGATAGGCCCATAGGGCAAGTGGGATTTGGATGTGCCAATCCTTATGACTATCTACGACTATATTTTTAAGGATGGCAACTAGCATTTTGTTTGACGCTTCTGCTTGCCCATTCGCCTATGGATAATAGGGTGTCGAAAAACTATGCTGAATTTTGTACTTTGTGGTCAAAGCACGCACGTCTTTGTTCTTGAATGGCGTCCCATTATCCGAGACTATTTTGGATGGAATACCAAAATGACATATGATGTTATGCAAAATGAACTCCACAATGCGGGGTCCTGTCGTAGAGGTAAGCGAAACTGCTTCCACCCACTTGGTAAAATACTCTGTGGCCGTTATGATAAACGTGTGATGGCCTGACGACGCAGGGGAGATCTTTTCGATTAGATCGAAGCCCCACTACGAAAATGGCCAAGCGGACTGGACTATCTGCAAGGCCTAGGAAGGTACGTGCATCAAATTGGCATGATGTTGACACTTCATGCACTTCCTGACATATGCGCAACAATCTCGCTCTAAAGATGGCCAATAATAGCCCATGCGAAGAATGCGCTTTGCGATGGCCATACCACTGAAGTGGCCACCACATGTACCATCATGCGCTTGGGCGACTGCCCAAGTGGACTCTTGTTGGTCCAAGCAACGAAGGAGGATTCCTTCATAGCTGCGACGATACAAAATGTCTCCTATCAAGACATACTTAGCCGCTTTCTGCTTGAATGCTCGTTTTGTGGCATGCGTCAATCCAAGCGGGAGATTACCTAGCTTGAGGTAGTCTCTAATGGGTAAATACCAGTCCTGTTGATCGAAAACCTCGATGGTATGAACAACCAATCCCTCTTGAAGTTCATCCCTAGCAAACGCTGAGCGGGAAAGAACTTGTAAGAATAGCGTTGTGTTGCTATTAATGGGAGTAGGGGAGAACAAGGACCCCCAGTTGGCATGTTTCAGATGATCATGGATTCGAGAGAACTTATCCGAGGATGGTTCAATCTGGATCATGTGGATTCCTGGCGTCAAGTCAGAGCTTGCACGCTCCATCACGGATTGCGATAGGGTTTTGACTTGAATGGTTGTCATATCACCGAAAAGGTCTTGCGGGATTAGTGACCCCAAGGAGGCCATTGTGTCCGCAAAATGATTCGATGACCGAGGGAGTGCCTCGATGTCATACCACTCAAGTTTTGCCAAGAATTTGTCCACAAGGGCTTTATAAGCCTACAGAACTAGGCATTTGCATTGGAATACCCCTTTTACTTGATTGACTATTAACAGTGAATCACCAAAGATGTTCAGTCATTTGATGTTCATGGCGATTGTTGTCTGAAGACCTATGAGCAAGGCTTCATACTCTGCATTATTGTTGGTGCATGGGAAATTTAATTTAAATGACAGGGGCATTGGAGCACCCTGCGGTGTGAAGAATACTATTCCCATGCCACCACCTTGCTCACATTTAGAACCATCAAAGAATAGGGTTATGTCAGCCTGTGACTCAGGCTCATCAGAATCTGGTGATTCTGAGACATGGAAGACCCCATCATCGGGTAGTTCTATGACTAGAGGCTGATCGTCTTCAAGAGGAGCCTCTGCTAGTTGATCGGCTATGACCTGTCCTTTGATAGATTTTTGTCCAATAAATTCTATGTCAAATTCCATCAACAACATGATCCATTTCGCCGTGCGACTACTATGATAAGTATGACTCATCATGTATCGCAATGGATTCTCCTTAGACACAACATACGTAGTGTTGCTCAGCATGTAGTGGCATAGCTTTTTGGTAGCAAACACCACTGCCAAGCAGAGTTTCTCGACGTATGCATAGTTAAGTTCATAACTGACCAGGGTGCGGCTAAGATAGTAAGTAGCCTGTTCTTTGTGAAGTTCATTCTTCTGGGCTAGCATGGCACCCAGTGCCACCTCAGTAGCTGAGATGTATAAGTAGAATGGCACTCCTGGTCTAGGTGGTGCCAATACTGGTGGTGAAGCCAAGTATTGTTTGATGTCATCAAAGGCTGACTGGCACTCGTCATCCCAGTGAAATGTAACCCCCTTGTGCAATAATTTGTTCATGGGTCGGCACTTGTCAGATAGCTGCGCTATGAAGCGCTTGATCGATGCGACCTTTCCCTATAGACTTTTGAGCTGCTTAATGGTAGTTGGGGGAACCATTTCAAGGATTGCCTTGACTTTCTTTGGGTCCACCTCGATACCTCGCTTTGAGACTATGAAACCCAAGAGTTTTCTAGATGTGACGCCAAATACGCACTTCTTGGGATTCAGTCTGACTTTATGCTCCATGAGGCGATCGAGGATCTTGCTTAAGTCATCGAGATGATTTGGGCACAAAAGAGACTTGGCCAACAAATCATCCATGTAATCTTCCAAAGTTTTATGCATGTAGTCATGGAAGATGTACGTCATGGCACGTTGGTAGGTGGCGCCAGCATTTTTAAGGCCAAAAGGCATGACCTTATAACAAAATGTCCCCCAAGGCATTGTGAATGCCATTTTTAGTTGGTCCTCGGGATTGATACGAATCTGATTGTATCCTGAGAAACCATCCATGAGGGAGAGCATTTCGTGACCTACTGTAGCATCTACCAACGCGTCGATGCTTGGCAAGGGGAAATCATCCTTAGGACTCGCTTTGTTTAGATCTCAAAAATTAGTGCATATGCGAATCCTCCCATCGGGCTTTTTGACGGGCACCATGTTGGACAACCATGGCGGATAATCCATGCAGATGACAAACTGTGCATCCAACAGCTTTTGCAATTCATCTTTGACCATCAAGGCCACTGTTGGGTGCATCTTACGTAGTTTTTGCTTAACTGGCTTGATTGTCGGATCAAGCGTTAGATTATGCATGACTAGCTACGGATCTAGCCCCGGCATGTCTCTGTATGACCATGCAAAAACCTCCTTCTTCTCTTTGAGAAGGGCAATGTAGTCGGCTTGCTCTTCGGGGGAAAGACTTACCCCCAGCTTGAGAATCCATGGATTCATTGGATCTGTGCCGATGTCTACGTCAGTCGTCTCCTCGACTGACATGTGGGATCCATCCTCCAACTGATGTGGAGTCGGGATCAAATGGATATCATTAGCTGAGTTTAAATCTACGTTGGGAACCTCGGGTTCCTCTTCAGCCTGAAAGATATCCTGAGTTGTCCCAGGGGCAAAATGAGGCATTTTACCGAAAGGCCAGTACTATGATGGGGATGGAGGTGAATTGGCGTGATCCCAGTCGATGGCATCTATGTCTAGATGCAATGACCATGTTGGATCGGCCGGATTGCGGATGGGTGCGGTCAAATCAATGGAGATCATGTGGATGAAATGAATTTGGTCTCCATTACCATGGGTGTGATAACTCAAACATTCTGGATGCTCCCTATGCTCTGGATCTGGCTCTAGAGGGACAGGCACGAACGGATCGGCCCTATGTGTTGATAGGAGGACAGGGTCTTCCCTCGGCACTGATGTCATTATAGGGTCTCGGGGTGGACGGTGCTCATCGTAAACTTGGAGCCATGGATCCAACACTTGGTCCCACCTTGCTGGGTCTACGTACCACTCATGCCCTGGCACTATGCCCATCTATGCAAATAATTCATTAATCCCCAAGGGACGCCGTTGTTGCACTTGTTGCCTTTGTTGCATTTGTCGCATGTGGTTGAGATAGGCCATCTCAGTCTCATCTTTCGAATCACTGTCGGAGATCCAAAAATGTTCATTTTCTTCAACAACTGCTTGCGACACTAAGGGTTCACCTTGTTCTAGCAAATTGATCTGGTCCCATTGCGGTTGTTCCACTCTTGGTGGAGGGACCTGATTCTCTTGACACAACACTGGCTCAACTGGAACCTCTAAAGGGAATAGTTTCAAAAATATCTCTGGACACTGTTTATGCTCTCCTTGGGAGTTAGTGTCCGAACTTTCACCTCTCTCTAGCAAAGGAGAGGGATTATTGATGTTACCAAGGGTGGTTGTTGACCATGGGAGGTAATCTCCCAATGTATATTCTGTGTTTGGGTTGGCATAAGGATCTGATGCCAATCCACCCTTGTTGCCTATTCCTAGGCCTTGCATGTTTTCCACCAAGATGTCTAAGGGCAGGGGGTGGTTGAACCCTACTCTCGACTTATCATACGACATTTGGTATCTTGGCTGGCAAAGGACACGCACTCCTTGCTCATACCTGCCTAGCCCGTATCCATGCCAATTGCATTGGCCAAGGTATCTCAGAGCGAAGTCTGGGTTAGACAGATAATTGACATTTTCTACAAAAGGCTCTTCGTCCTCGTCCTTTTGCATGCATGGTTCAGTACCATGGTCAAGGCCCCCATACACAAAATTGGTCTGGTTTGGTGGGTAACCTAAAGGAACAACTGTCCCAATGGGAAGGCGAGGTCTCCCCATGTCCTGCACTGATTCTAGCATGGGCGTTGCTACCACATTCTGCACTAGATACTCCCCCAGGCCCGTATTGGCCATTTCAATAGTAATTGTTGATGATTGAGAGGGAGGGAATGGAAGGCCTTCCTGAGTCCATTCCATGTTGGGTGGATTAGGAGTCTCAGCTTCCATTGTGCTAGGTATCTCTTCTATTGAGATAGTTGATATCGTTGGCAACACCTCTTCTAGGGGCTGAGCCTCTTCCAAGATTTGTTTCCCTTTGTCCTTCTGTTTAGCCATGACAGGTGGCATTGGTAGTGAAGGAGCAGATGATGAAGATTCACCTGGCTAGGGTTTTGATGGATTAGTCACCAATGGTGCTCGTGGCATCGGACCCTGTCTAGATGGATTTAACTAAAAATCCAAGTGCGTCGATGGGAGGGTCGATTGAGGCATCAATTGCACCGCATTGCAATATTTGAAGGGTTCTAAGTCCATCGAGACTACATGTACTTCTCCTTCAAATGCATACTTTAGACACTAGTGAGCTATCGAAGGGACACACTTCATGTCCCTGATCCATGGCCGCCCTAGCAATATGTTGTATGCCATCTCGCCTTCCAAAATATGGCACAATGTAGGTATCATCTTTTGTCCTACCTGAATGGGTAGAACAATTGTGCCAACTATCGAGCATATCGCATCGTTGAATGCTCATAGTGTGTAAGTGGAAGCGATGATATGAGAGGCTGGCAGCTTCAAATGTTTTAATGCTGTAGTGGTAATGATGTTACTGGACGAGCCAGTATCTACCAACACTCTCTTGTACGGGATCCCGTTGACCCGCGTGATAACGTGCAAGGGTGGATCTGCCATGTCATTCGATACTATTTTAACTTCATCCTCTCTAAAGGTAATGACTGGCTTCGTACATCATTTTACATGTCCCACGAAGTTATTGAAAGAATTCGCTTTGTGAGGCTGTAACTCGATGGCTTTCAAAATTTCCATGAGAGCTTCCCTATGGGGTGCTGACTACTGTATAAGCTCATAAATGGAAAGCCTAGCCGATGTGGTCCGCAAACTCTGCGTGAGTTTGGTCCGTATCGTGACCTCGGGTCTAGGCGGAGGCAACTGCATAGTGTGTTGTTGAGGTTGCGACGTTGTTGGAACTTCTCTTGTAGCTGCCTCGGGGGCAACTCCTGGGTATTTCTTGTTCCTGGTCACTATGCTGATCATTCCCACAAATCCTTGCATGGGGAGATTCTGTCGCACCTCATTGACCTGAAGAGGTTTTTCCTGTGCCTCGTGGGCAGGCAAAGGGTCCTTGAAAACCCCCATCTATTGATTATTTGGCGCTATGGGGTTGTCCACTGCCAATGTTTTATTATCAATCAAATCTTGTATTAATCCCTTGAATTTCCAACATCCATTCAGGTCATGTCCCCTTCGCCTGTGGAACCTACAATATAAATCCTCTCTGTATCCCTTAGGCTTGGGAGCATTAGGATCTATGGTTTGGATTTCTGGAAGGGTGATTAAATTTTCCGCTGACAAGCGGTCAAATAGGGAGTCCCTAGACTCCGTATAAGGGGTGAATTGTCGCCTAGGGCGACGTTGCTGATTTTGCTCCTATTTTTTATTTTCTCTTTCATAATTACTAGGAGGCACTGCCTGATAATTAGCCTTTTGAGGCTGTGTTTCTTGAGCAGGCTTAGGAACATTTATCGCAACTTGATTAACCGTAGCGGGTTTTGGTTGCGTAGTCCCGGTCTTAGTGTTTTTGTTCCACTCTTTCTTTTTAGGCTTGGCGATTTTGCCTTCCTGTATTTTGATCTCTTCAATAACTCTGGCTTGCGCCAAAGCTTCTTCTAAGCTGGCATATTGTTGTAGCTGCAATAGCCTAGAGATCGATCTCAGACAACTCCGTGAAAACATTTGTGTGAGGTCGGACATAGGGGGAAGGTAAGGTAGCTTAGAAAGTAGAGCCCTCCATCGATTCCCGTAAGCCGCCATTGTCTCTTCCTCATATTGCCTGAGGCTGGCCAGATCACTCAGTGATGCCTTCTTCTTGGTGTTGAAGGCAAAGCGTTCAAGGAACGCATCTACTAATTGATCCAAGTTATTTATGTTGTGCTTCGGCAACTGTGTGAACCAATCCGAGGCAGGACCTACGAATGTGGTTATGAATGTCCTTAGCAACAGCGCATCATTATCCTGAATGCCAAAGCATTGGCTCAGGAATCTTGTCACATGCTCTTGGGCATCCTCTTCACCTTTAAAGACTGCCAACTGAGGCAACTTGAAATGTTCGGGGTAAAGAGGTGTGGGCACTGACGGATGCACTGGATGACTACGGAGTTGACGTAACGTGGGCTTTTGGTGCCCAGAAGCTTTGGTCTCCATAGACTCCAAACGCTCTAATAGCGCTTTGTATGCATCGAAAGATTTAATTTCTTCCTCTTTTGTTTGCTCCCGTTGTGAGTTGTGGGAGACTGGAGGCCTATGGGGGGGTGGCCGAATGGCAGCCCTCCCGCCTTGATAGGGCATTTTGGCCCGTTCTATTTCTGGTTCATACTCCTCATAAACTTCTTGAGGAGTCTCTGGGTGAGACCTATGACCCTGAGTGAGTCCCCGCTGAGGGTACCCATCATTGTTTCGGGGAGTGGCCTCCCTCTCAGGTCTATGGGGTCTCGGAGGCAAAGCTTGACGAGGTCGCGGAGACCTATCCTGCACCAAAGGATTATACCTCTCATATTGTTCTGCTTTTTGGGTGCGAGGGGTTGGCACCCTCTCAGGTAGTTTATAGAGCAGCTCGTCCGCTTCGCGCTGCATGCGCTCTTTGTTAAGGCGGTATAAGCGCTCTAACTCCTGATGACCTTGCTCAAGCCGCATGATTCGGGCTTGGCGGGTGGCATGTCTGGCGACTGCCACGTCAATTTGGTCTGCCATCTTGGGCTTAGGAGGCTTGAATGTTTCTCCTATGTATTTGCCTCGGTCTTGATGATCCAAGATTTCAATGGGTCGCTTCCCTCTGTCGAGGTTGGCGGCATTTACCTGAGGCTCTGGCCTCGATGTGTGACCATGGTATCTAGCAGGTGCGGAAGCGCAAGGCTCCCATGCTGTATATTGCTCTCGAGGAATTTGATGGTGTTCCTCGTACTCCCTTTCATAGGTGTGAAGGGGGCGGGCGGAGTTAGCTCGCCCTGTGTGGAGAGCCCTACGCTCTGGGTTTTGTCTTTCAGTTCTAACAATGATGGGAGGCAAAGGAGAGATGCCATAGTCACGTTGTCTCTCCTCATGGGCATTGTGCCTCTCTAGCGCTTCGTTGCATGGTGGCCACTCATATCTAGCCTCTAAAGGCGGTCTTTTATTTACGTTGAGTGCCACATGTAAAGCTTCTTCCCGAAAGGGGCTGTGTTGAACGGGCGTGTCCCCCAAGGGGGTATCCCTATAATTCCACCTTGACGTGGAATGATGCGGACTCTCTTGTGGTCCAGACCGCCAAGGCGGTATGGCCAAGTCCTCAGGGCTAAAGCGAAGGCGATTTGCGCCCGCTCCTTGTACACTTTCCATAGCTTCTGCCCTTGATTGGGCTTGGCTCCGGGTGTACACCATTGTGGTGCTCTTCTACCAGCTAAGCAGATTTTATCTCGTTTATGATTTTTTTTTGTTACACTAAGCAGAAATGAACACACACATACACAAACGGTGATTATCTCTTTTAAAGATTAATGGTGTGTCCTAAACTGGTTTTAGTGCATTTTGATGATTTTGTTTTGTTTTTGAAAGTTTTGAAGAATGTTTAAATGCATAATGTAGGCTCATATGACTCCCATAAATGGTCGCCCCTTCAATATACCATTGCCCGACCGATATACCAACCTCTCTATATACCCGCCCTTACGAGAGGGAAACTATAGGTACGTGAGAGCAGATGGTACGTGGTACATAGGCGGTACGGAAGGGGGATTGTCCTGTTAATGACACCTACCATAGAAGACTTATCCTCGCACGCTGGGAATCACCCCAGCGACACTCGGTCAGCTTTCATCAGGATTTACGCCTAACAACAGTGACAATCAGGGGAAATGGATGCAAAAGTCAAGCCAAGGTGGTGATGAACCCACCGTTGGTCTTGCTCAAGGGCTGGGGTCTTACGACCAGCTCCTTGGTTAAAAAAGTGCCACGTGATGTGTGTGTGGTTCCTTTTATTAAAAATTGAAACAGGCAGAAGCGACTACTTTCTTTAAGAAGGCAAAATTTGAAGGAAAACAGAAACAAAAAAATAGAAAGTAACAGGAACAGTTTTAAAACCTTTACCTTTCTCTGCCTAGACCTGCTGTTTCTGATCCTCGGCTCTAAAAATTCATAGACAAAAATTCGTCCCTCTGTGAGACGAATTACAGAACAGAATTCGTCCCTGTCTGAGATGAATTAGAATTCGTCTCAGGGTCAGACGAATTACAGTAAAGTATTCGCCACAGGCAAAGACGAATTACAGTCTACTTTTGAAGAATGGTACCTGTCAAGCACAAAACACAAAAATCTGATCAGTTTCTTGATCTTAAAACCAGGGGACAGAGTCCCACCGTGATCGCCACTGAAAGCACGAGATTCCAAAAGTTTTGAAAGGAAAACTATTGCGATGCATTCAAAATCAAAATAAACGCTTAAGTCCTAAAATGTGAAATACATGAAATGAAAGAGACGAATTGAAATGAGATACAAGAAATTAGAGAAATCATAGCCCTTTTATTTAACTCTCTTAATCTCGGTTACAAAGACGCCTCCTCCCTTTTCAGGGGCTAGGAGCGTTAAATGGATTTTGGTTACAATCGTGACTTAGTATTCCTCCTTTCGCATGCCCACATTTGAAATGGGCGGGCCAAAGTGTTGCCATCGCTTGCGTTGATGAATCCTTGATTCTTGCTGCTCCTCCTACGTTCAAAGAAACAACAAAGGCGTTAGTAGCACCTGCTGCAAATATGAAACGTTTGTTCTCTAAAATTAATGAAAGATGCATGCAAAAGATTAGCTAAACCGGTGAATGAAATGAATCCAAATGACCTGCACATTTGACAGAGACCAGGAAACATTACCAGAGGGCCACTGCCATCGAAACAGTCAGCCAATTTGCATTCAACTGAAATTCGTCCCTGGTCAGGATGAATTCTACTGTAATTCGTCCCCGGGTAGGACGAATTCGACTGTGTTAAAATGCCGAGTTGATGCCGCTCAAATGTCACACCTCGGGATCTCCAAAATACCTGCAAACATGGGGGTTAGCTAATTGGGGGCATTTTGGGATGACCCAGATGGTCGGATTCTCCCAATTTGACCTCCATCAATGGGAATTTGATGTCGTTACCTGCAAGTTAGTGAGGACAACAAAAGCGATGAGAACATGATGAAATCTGATCAAAACATTATGAAATCGAATATATAAACTATCCAAACAGCATAAAATGGAATGGAAGATAAACAAGTGATAACAGAATAGATTAAAATGAAACTAAAAAAAGTGCGGGGCGCCCGAGCGGGCCGCCCACCGTTGGAACTTGATTTTGGCACCAATCCACTTGGGATGGGCCCAAAATCTCTTGGAATGGGTTGTCGGCAAATTGGTGGATTAATGTGGTCAAATGTCGGGTTTGGGTCCGGATCCACACTTCCAAAAGCCACCCAATAACCTCTCTTGCGAAAGAGATCAAGGATGTGGAAGAGATGAATCGAAAAGGGTGCAATGGGGTGTTCAATTTGGCAGCACTTCGTTGCTTGAAAATGCCTCCAACTTGTCTCCTTTTGGGTGGGAAAGTCCACCATTTTATAGACCCAAGGGGTCTCTTTGGAGGGGCATGCAGGGGTGCCATGTGGCGGCCATGCCTTCCCAAGAGGGAGGAGACTCCTCCCTGACTTGGGCTTCCATGATTGCCCTTGTGACAGTCCTCCAACGGCCAATCTACCCACCTACACGCGCATGCAAGGCAGGAGTCATAAATTGACAGTCTTCGGCTGCCACTTGGCGCCATTCTTCTTTTTGCCCGTTAAACCTGGAATTCGTCCTGACCAAAGACGAATTCAGAATTCGTCCCTGGGTGAGACGGATCCCAGTTAGAATTCGTCCTTGGGTGGGACGAATACTGAGCAAAGTGCCTGAATGTGCCAAATTGCCTTTTGACCTTCCAAAATTGCTACAAAAGTGGTTAGGACCACTGTTTAACCTCTAGGGGCTACTGGCCAAATTGCAGTCACATAATCGGATTGGTGCTGTTTTGGTGTCTACATGTAGGACCTGAAACATATCCTTATTATCAAGGTCAATATCTCTATGACCTGAAATATTTTCTTATGTCAATGTATCTCTCCTTATGACCTGAATATCTACTAATCCACTGCTTGAAGTAATATTACTTTAGGACTGATATATCTATCTCAAGATAAATATATCTTTCTTAAGACCTAAAATATCTTTCTCTTATTCAACTTTATTTCTTTCTCCTATATTTTCTACTATATTTAGTAGCTAAAAATCTTCTCTATTCAATGCAAGAAGCTTCTCATACTTTTCTTGTGATTTCTCTAAAATCAATAATATCTTAGGCCACACCTAAGAACTCAAATATTTAATGTCAAGGTGACTTGGATGTCCCTGATATCTCTATCAATGTCAAGGTGACTTGAATGTCCCTGATTCCTCTATCAATGTCAAGGGTTGGTTATATCCCTGAATGATCAACTATCTCAATGTTGATACACCTTCCAATATGGTTGAGTCTTGGTCTTCATTGGTTGTTTTTCAACTGTGGAAAGACTCTAGCATTTCTACTTACTATGAACTGACAATATATTTTGTGTATCACTACCTTTAAAGTAGACAAACTCTAAGTCAATTTTATCAAATTAGATAAAATTGATTTTTGTAAGTAGCTAAATTCATTCTTTCAACCTAGACAAGTGAAATTTTTGATTATATCTTAGATAGTAGCTCTGATGCCACTGATGGTATTTCAACCCTTAATACTACCAAAATTATCACAAGATTAAATATAATATAGCCATAATACAATAAGGTCAAGATAATGATATGAGTAGAATACATGAGCAAATTAATATGTATATCAAGGTTAATAATATATCGAATAACATTCAATAAGATATAAAAATATGAATGTAAATAGCCTGAATCATACATGTATTAAGCATGTAGAACAAATTACAATATCAAGTTATCAAATGTATGCAATCTTTATTGCTTTACTTCCTATTACAAATATGATATGAAATTGCTCTTCTCTATAAAGTGATTTTATATTAAGTATCCTTATGAATTATATATCCATAATTGCATGGTTCTTTGGATACTTGACTATTCCTTTCCATATGATAAGTCTCATGACTCTTGGCTTCTTTACTTGATACTTGCATACTTGATGAACACTTGACTCTATATTTTATGCACACCTATACATGACTTTTAACCTCCGCTTCACAAACTTTAATCTAAGACACTTGTGCACATATTTACATTACATATTTGCATTCTTAAATATAATACACTTATGCACATAGACTCAACTTACACTTGCACACTAACTCACATGACACTTGTGTATTTCCTACACTTTCACAAATACATAGAGGGGAAATATCACTCTCACTATAAACATTGACTAAACCTTAATCTAATATTTATAAATGTACCATGAAGGTACCATGGGGATACATTAGCATGTACCAAATAATGTAATATACTCCAACACCCTTTACATCACTGGTGACATTAGAAATTTTTTAATTAAATACATCCTTATCAACAAGGTTCAACAATTAATATTTGGAGCCTTAAGTTTATAAATAAATTTAGGGTACCTACACATGACTTGAATGAATCAGGGCTTCTTATCAAATACTTTGATAATGAACAATGTAAGTCCAATTGTACAAATATTTTACCTTTATAAGTTGGCCTTTGAATCTTAATCACCCTCTTACATGTTATGCCATGTGACCTATCCTATATTGTTCTCCTTGGTACCATAGACCCATGAGATAAGATTTATTTCATCTACCTATAACTAATGCCTCAAGTTATTGGAAATTTGACCAAGTTTTGTTTGTCATTGATGTCAAGAGGATTGATATCCATATTGAAAAAATTAATGTCAAAATATTTGATTAATATCAAAGGTTTGATGTCCAAATTGGTTGAAAAATTAACTCTATTCCATGGTGTTTGAAGAAAAATAATAAGGTTATTTGATGAATTTTTCTAAGGTGATGATGGAAAAAGGTTCCCCTTAAAAGCCTAAAAGAGAGTTAATATTTTAATTTAATGGAGAGGCCCAAAAGTAGTTTAAATATTTAAATTATAATATTTAAATTCATTTGAATTTAAATAATTATAATTTAAATATAATATAATTTAAATATAATATAATTTGAAATCCAAAGTCTAAGTTTAATATGCACCGATGTTGGAGGTAAATGCCTTAAAAGGCATATAAATAAGGCAAAGTTGAAGGTTAAAAAAGATATACACATGCATCAAAAAATCATACATATGCTCATCGATCGAAGCATGAAAATGAGAGAGGAAGAAGTGTGCATAGCTCTATTTTTGAGGCAAGAAAGCGATAAGACTAAGTGGTGTAAAGATTTGGTACCATCCAAGTGGATAGCCCAAATGACGCTTGCCCTTGGTACAAGGTTATAGAAGTAGGGATGTCTCGAGTTCAAGACATAATGATGATAGAAGAAGTCAAGTTTTATTTTAAAAATATTTTGGTGTCATTGAGAAGGATAAATGATTGTGGGTATACCTTAGGTTCTAAGTGAGGGCTTAGCTCACGTGACGGTTTGGTCATGGCTAAGGTGCAGGCAGCTTGAGACAGTGGGGGTTCGATTCTTGCGGATGTAGTGAGCACATTAATTTTTTAATTAATGACCAAGGTATTAAGGACTGAGGTATGCACAAAAATTAAAGTTTCTTTGGGAGTTATAAGGTAATATTTTTATTTTTGATGAAAAGGAGTGCATGAAATAAATTCAATGGTGTTGTTTTGAAAAAGGTTTTGAATTATAATAATTTGATTTTAAGAAGGGAGTTAAAAGGTGTAATAGTGGAAAATTGATTGTGTTATGTGTGATCTTGTTGGATTCATTAATTTGTAAGTCTAGGAGTTATAAGGTGTAAAATTGGTTTGAAATTTATTGTAACTTTTGCATTATAAAGAAGAGGTTTTTGTGAGATTATAATGAAGTATTAACGTATTCTCATTGAGATCAAAAGAAGGGTTCTAGAGTATATATCTTTGATTTTATTGATCATATTTTGGAAGGAATATTTTGTGAATATTGTGAAATATTCATGTTGAGGTTTTGAGTTAGACTATTGTTATATAACCTTGAAAGTGGAACAATAGGAATTGGTTGTGAGCAAAACAAGTTTTGAAGATATATCTCCATCAAATAAAAAAGGTATGGGCACATAATCTTTTGATTGAAGTATTATTGGATTGAATGTTGTGAAACATTAGGTGGAGTAAAAAGGATTGTTTGATAAACATTGTTGGAAATATTTGAGTGAGGTTTTATATGGTGAATATTTAAAGAGTATTTGAGATAGAGATTGAAGATTACTTGAGTTAGGGTTTGAGACTTACATTCTGGTTTTGTTTAAAGTAGTGTGAAACACTTTGTTTGGGTTTGTTGAGCAAGTTGTGTTTCATTGATTGAATGATTGAGTAAAATTCTTAAGCACTGGTTTTGAGTGATATTGAAAGTGAATGTGATAACATTAGAAACTAGATTTGTGAAAGCAATAGACTTAATGATTGAGCATAATATATTGTGTTTTTGATAGAGTACATCATTCTCTATATGTTCCAGAGGTTAAACAAATTCTGAATAGAATATGTCTAAATTTCTTCAAGTTAAAGGAATTACTTTGAAGGTTAGACAAAGCATTTGATAGCATTGTGTGCAATATTTGAGATTGATTGAGCATATTTTGTGAGCTATTTTGAGCATGTTTTTGAGAGAAAATTTGATGTAAGTCTTCTTAAATACTTAAGACCAAATTTGAGTCAAGTCTTCGTGAATACTTGAGAGCATATTGAGCAAGTTCTTGAGAGGACTTGAGAGTAGATTTGAGGTAAGTGTTGGTAAAGACTTGAGAGTAGTTTTGAGGTAAGTCTTGGTAAAGAGTTGAGAGATAATTTGAGTCAAGTATTGGTGAAGACTTGAGAGCATATTGAGCAAGTTCTTGAGAGGAATTGAGAGCAGATTTGAGGTAAGTATTGGTAAAGGTTTGAGAGTAGTTTTGAGGTAAGTCTTGGTAAAGACTTGAGGGTAGAGTTGATGTAAGTATTTGTGAAGACTTGAGAGCATATTGATAAATTTATTGAGAGGACTTGAGATTAGATTTGAGGTAAGTCTTGGTAAATACTTGAGAGAAGATTTGAGCTAAGTCTTGGTAAAGACTTGAGAATGGTTTTGAGGCAAGTCTTGGTAAATTCTTGAGGGTATATTTGAGGTATGTCTTTGTGAATACTTGAGAGCAAAGTTGATTGATTGATTTGTTCAAGATTTGTGTTAAGGCTTGGGGTAAATATAAGAAGAGTTTATTTGTGATTGGATCAAGCTTTGTGTTAAGGCTTGAGGATAGATTTGAGGATAGAGTTTGGTATAAATTTGTGATAAAATTTGTGCTAAGACCTAAGATAGAGTTAGAGCATATTTGTACTACACTTGGGACACATTTTGGTGTAGATCATAGATAGAGATGAGAGTAATATTCAGATGTGATAGAGGAAAGGATGGTAGTATCTAGTGGATAGATATACATAAGCCAGGGTAGTGAGGACAAAGGTCTTCTATGGAGAGAGATCCAGAAGCTAAAGCAGTGGGAGAATAAGTCTTCTAGAAGATCATCAGCCAGAGCAGAGGAGAAGAGTTCTCCTATGGATATAGATCCATGAACCACAACAAGGGGAAAGAGTTCTCCTATGGAGTATGATCCACAAACCAGCTGGGAAGATAGAGTTCTTTTATGGAGAGAGATCCAAGAACCAGTTGAGGAGATAGAGATTGCTTGATCATGTTCTATTAACCAGAGAAAAGAGAAAAGGAGTTTTCCTTAGGATAAAGATCCACAAATCAGAGCATTAGTGGATTGGTGCCTCCTTTGGATAGAGATCCATAAACATTATAATAGTGAAGTGATTCCCAAGAGATTTGTTGAGAAAATTTGAGTATAAATATATTTTCCATGGAGTAGCCCACATTGGGTGAACCACATTAAATTGGTTTCTCTATTGTGTGTGATGATTTATGAATTGCTTTGATTACTATTGTTCATATTGCTATTGATAATATTGGATAATATTGTTTGGGAAATAAAAATAAATGTTTGTCTTATACTATTCACCCCCCCTCTTAGTATAAGCCTGTCTTCTTCAATTGGTATCAAAGAAGGTTCCTTCAGAAGAGTTTAAAAACTTGAAGGAAGAGTATACAAGAACAAAGATAGCATATCAGAGTGGATATTCAACAAATAAAGAACCATTGTTTGATGGGAATAATTATGTATTATGGAGTGTAAGAATGAAAATTTACCTAATGGCACAAGAAATTGAGATATGGCAAGCAGTTGAGGATGGGTACATACCACCATATACTCCTACAAATAAATATTGTAAGCTATTACACTTGTATAATTCAAAGTCAATGAATGCAATATTGGGTGGATTATGTGAAGCATAATTTGTAAAATTTATGCACTACACATGAGAAAAAACTATATGGGATAAGTTAAAGAATGCATATGAGGGAGATAAAAAGGTTAATATGGTAAAGCTACAAAATTACAAGAAAATATTTGAAGATTTGAAGATGAAGGATGAAGAATAAATTGCTACATACTTATTTCGTGTAGATTAAGTAGTTAACTCCATGCGAGGACTTGGGTTTAAAGTTGAAGAATTTGATGTTTGTCAAAATATTCTAAGATCACTTCCTATGAGGTTTTATGGAAATATTTCATCCATAGAAGAAACAAGATATCTTGAAAAATTGACCTTGGATGAGTTATAGGGAACACTCATAGCATATGAGATGAGAATTGTAAAGGATCATATCTCAAATAAAGAGGCAACTTTCAAAGCATCAAAGAAAGCAAAGGATAAGAAACCTGTTTCAAGTGATGAGTCAATCAGTGATGAGGAAGATAACTATGACAAAATGAACAAGAGGGATTCAGGAAAGCACAAAGGTATGAAAATATTAAAGTGTTTAAATTATGGTAAATATAGTTATTATGCATCTAACTGTACATAAGAAGAAAGCAGTAGTGGTGAAGAGAAACAAGATCATAAGAACGCAGAAGTAAGAAAATCTAGGTATGAAAATAAAAACAGGGATGGACATAGCAAGCATGGAAAAAAGTTTTTCCAAAAGCATAAGAAGAGTTTCTAATCAGATAATACAGGAAAGAGTTCAAGTGAAAGTGATGGAAGATCATCAAATAGTGAAGAAGAAAAAATTATCTTCTTGGGAATAGAGGAAGAAGGAACTGCTCCTATTGAAGATAAATCTGAAAAGTATGAGGATTCTCATGAAGACAAAGAAGTAGAGGAAGGGTCAAAAAATTAAGGAGTAGTTGATCTAGAAGGTGAGCTTATTTCTGCTCTTAAGGAATTAAGAAAGGTAAGAAAGCAGAACTCAAAACTCAATATTCAATTTCAAGAATGTGATGAAGAGAAGGGAAAGCTTATACAAGATCTGACAAACTCAATAGCTAAGCAAGGAGATTTTAAAAAAAGTTCGAGGTAAAAGTCTTAGAATGTGAAATATTAGAGCATGAGGTAGTTTCACTAAGGAAGGAAGTGAAAGAGTCTAAATATAAGCTATACAGGTCTGAGAGAAGCTCAAAGACTTTGGATAAGATTATTAGTGCACAAAGATCTTCATAAAATAGGAAAGGACTTAGTTTTGAAGAGGGAAAAAGAGAACAAAGAGCGGAGTCAATATCAAGCTCTAAAGAAGAAGAAGCTTTAGAAGAAGAGAGTGAAGAAGAAATTGAGACTTATGAGGATAAGTTAAAAAATAGAAGGTTCACCAAGGAAGGAAACAATGCACAAATAAGGAACAGGAATTATCACAGTGAAGAAAGGACTAAGAGACCAATGGGTCCAAGGATATATTTTTTGAAGGATTTTTCTTCTCATGTAACATGTTTGGTCACAAGGCTATGTAGTGCAGGACACATGAAAATAAGGAATATGGTTTCACTAAGATAAATTTCAGAAATGGGCATCTCTTTCAAGGGTATTGCTACTCTTGTGATCATTTTGGTAATAAATAAATTCATTGTATGGTTCATGATAAGAATGGATATGGTTTCACCAGGAGGAACTTCAAGGTATTTGCACCTTCTAGGAACCACAACATTAAGTGTTATAAGTGCAATAATGTTGGGCATATGGCTAAGTGGTGTAGAAAAAAATTCTAGGAACAAGCAAGAACATGGATATTCAAAAGAATCAGAAGCATCAATTGAGGAAGAAGGTGGACAACGAAAAAGAGCATTGTACGTTGGGAGTAGATATACTCCCACCCAAAAATTAATCACCTCAAGGAGAGGTAGTGGGGAGGGGGCTGAGATAAGAGTCTTATATTTAGCCCCAAAGGTGTCCCTTTGCCATTTATGTCAAAGGAGGAGAGATTTGAGTTAGGGAGATAGCATTCAGTTAGAGGGATCAGTTTCTCAGGGGGAGAAAAATTGGAAAAGGTAAAATAATTTGCTTAAGAAAAAAGGGGTTGCCATCAATGACAAAGGGGGAGATTGTTGGAAATCTGAGCAAGTTTTGTTGTCATTGATGTCAAGAGGTTTGATGTCCAAATTGAAAAAATTAATGTCAAAAGGTTTGATTAATATCAAAGGTTTGATGTCCAAGTTGGTTGAAAATATAACTCCATTCCATGGTGTTTGAGGAAAAATAATAAGATTATTTGATGAATTTTTGCTAATGTGATAATGACAAAATGTTCCCATTAAAAGCCTAAAAGAGAGTTAATATTTTAATTTAATGGAAATACCCAAAAGAAGTTTAAATATTTAAATTATAATATTTAAATTCATTTGAATTTAAATAATTATAATTAAAATATAATATAATTTGAAATCCAAAGTCTAAGTTTAATATGCACCGATGTTGGAGGTAAATGCCTTAAAAGGCATATAAATAAGGCAAATTCAAAGGTTAAAAAATATATATGCATGCATCGAAAAATAATACATCTGCTCATCGATCAAAATGCGAAAAGGAGAGAGTAAGAAGTGAGTGTAGCTCATTTTTTGAGGGAGGAAAGCGATAAGGCTAAGTGGCATCATGATTTGGTACCATCTGGGTGGATAGTCCATACAATGCTTACCCTTGGCACAAGGTTGTAGCAGTGGAGAGGTCTCGGGTTCGAGACACAACAGTGGCAGAAGAAGTGAAGTTTTATTTTAAAAAGCTTTTGGTGCCAGTGAGCAGGATAAAGAATTATGGGCTCAACTTACATTCTAAGTGATAGCTTAGCTCACATGCCAGTTTGGCCACGACTAAGGCGCAGGTGGCTTGAGACAAGGGGGTTTGATTCCCACGGATACAACGAGCACATTAATTTTTTAATTAACGACCAAGTTATTAAGGTCTAAGGTATAAACATAAATTAAAGTTGCTTTGGGAGTTATAAGGTAACATTTTTATCTTTGATGAAAATGAGTGCATGAAATAAATTCAATGGTGTTGTTTTGAAAAAGGTTTTGAATTATAATAATTTGATTTTAAGAAGAGATTTAAAAGGTAAAATAGTGAAAAATTGATTGTGTTATGTGTGATCTTGTTGGGTTGATTAATTTGCAAGTATAGGAGTTATAAGATGTAAAATTGATTTGAATTTTACTGTAACTTTTGCATTATGAAGAAGAGGTTTTTATTGTAAAATTGGTTTCTCAATTATGGGCTCAAAAGCTTTGGCCTAAGGTGAGGTTCTTTAATTGGATTTTATTGCATCGTAGGGTGCTTACTAGTGAGCAACTTATGAAGCATGGTTTTCATGACCCTTTTAGATGTGAAATGTGTGAAGAGAATGTAGAAACTCTCAACCATATTTTTATTGAGTGTACTTTAACCTCTAAGCTATGGAGGAGAATGGCCACTTTACTTGGCTTACAGTGGTCCAATTTTTTGACTTTTGAATAGCTTTGGAGGGATTGGCCTAATCAAGAGGGTGTTGATCGTTTTATTAGGTAGTTAGTTTGGATGGGTTCTACCATTCTTCTTTGGAATGTTTGGAATGAAAGGAACAACTAAATTTTTAATCAATATAGGAAGGATATTCACTATATTTGGCAAAAGATCATAGCCAACTTAGTTGAATCAGTCCATCAACTCCTTAATCACCCCCAAAACTCCCACCAAAGATGGGATCAATTGATGCAAAGATTGAAGATTAAATATTCTAAGGGAAACCAACTTAAAGGGAATGTGAGTATTAGTAAGATGGATAGGACAAGAAAATGGCAACCTCCTCCTAATGATTTTGTAAAAGTCAATACTGATGGAGCCTCTAGAGTGAACCCTGAAAAATCCAATGTGGGAGGAATTGGTAGACTTTTAGATGGCTCTTTTGTTTTTACTTTTGCTGAGAATTTGGATATTCTTTCCAATAACCTTACTGAGGGGTATGGTATCCTCAGAGGCCTTTAGGAGGATACTAAGGTTGGATGGGAAAAGGTGTTAGTTGAGTCTTACTCTCAACTTATGATTAATATTTTGAAGACTCCTTCTAAGAATAATAAGGTTGATTGGAGAATAAAAAGAATTATTGAGAAGATTCGATTAATCCAGATGGTAATTTTGAAAGTTGATTACAATCATGTGGTCAGAGATCAAAACAAGAGAGTTGGTGCTTTAGCTAATTGGGCTTTGGACAAAGGTGATCTTACTTGTTATGACCACCCTTCTAGATGGTGGGCTTCACAAATTAGGGAATCTCTTCTTTCTATCATTTCTTTATATGTCTCCAATTCTGAAGGTGCCAAGTTTATTCTTGCTTTTTTTTTGCTTCTCTTTGGTTCATTCAGGGTTTTTTAGTTCACTAGCTCAAACTATACTTTCTTTTGATTCCTTTGTTGATTCTTGTGTTAATAGTCTTATGGTCTAGATAGGTCATTGTTATGTTCAATTTTTTTCTTTTTTCTTTTTTTTTTTTGTTTAGTTTTTTAAGGTGTGTGTGTTCTTTTGTTTTGTTTTGTGTTTGTGTTCTTTGTGTTGTTTTTTTTTTGTTCTTGTGTTTTTGTTTTTTTTGTGTTTTTTATTTTTGTTCTTGTGTTTCTCTTTGTTTGTGTTAATTCATGTTTTTTGTGTGATATTTTTCTATGTTTTTTGTTTTTGTTTATTGTATGTTGTTGGTTGTTTTTTATTATTACTTTTATTTTTATTTTTTAATATTTTAGGTTTTGGTTGTGTTTATTTTTCATGTTTTTTTTGGGTTGTCTTTGTAGTGTTCTATTGTTTTTGTCTGGTTTGTGTTTTGTTATGTGCTTCTTGTGTTTTTCTATGTGGTTCGTTTTGTGGTTTATTTTATCTTATTGTGTGTGTGTTTGGTTGTGCTTTTGTTTTTGACACACTCAAGGAGCATGCTTTTTATTTTATTTTATTATTTTTGTTGTTATTTACTTATTTTTAAATTGGTTTTGTGTGTTTGTTTGCTCCTTGAGTATGTCAAAGGTGGTAGGCCAGGTCCAATTCTTGGGCGTTTTTGGTGGAATGGATAACCCTGCCTCCTTGGGTCTTACTCGAAAGTGGCATCGCTTTTGGGATGTTTTCCACAATAAAATAAAATAAAAGAGGTTTTCATGAGATTATAATGAAAGATTAATGCATTCTCTTTGAGATCAAAAGAAGGGTCCTAGAGCATCTATTTTTTATTTCATTGAGCATATTTTGGAAGGAATATTTTGTGAATATTGTGAAATATTCATGTTGAGGTTTTGAGTTAGACTATTGTTATCTAACTTTGAAAGTGGAAAAAAAGGAATTGGTTGTGAGCAAAATAGGTTTTGAAGACATATCTCCATAAAAGCAAAAAGGTATGGGCACATCATATTTTGATTGAAGTATTGTTGGATTTAATATTGTGAAACATAAGGTGGAGTGAAAAGGATTTTTTGATAAGCATTGTTGAAAATAGTTGAGTGAGGTTTTATATGGTGAATATTTAAAGAGCATTTGAGATATAGATTGAATATTACTTGAGTTAGGGTTTGAGACCCACATTGTGCTTTTGTTGAAAGTAGTGTGAAACACTTTGTTTGGGTTTTTTGAGCAAGTTGTGTTTCATTGATTGAATGTTTGAGTGAAATTATTGAGCATTGGTTTTGAGTGATATTGAAAGTGAATGTAATAACATTAGAAACCATATTTGTTAAAGAGACATAATTAATGATTGAGTATAACATATTGAGTTTTTGATAGAGTACATTATTCTCTATATGTTCCATAGGTTAAACGAATTCTGAATAGAATATGTGTAAACTACTTCAAGTTAAAGGAATTACTTTGAAGGTTAGACAAAGATTTTAATAGCATTGTGTGCAAGATTTGAGATTGATTGAGTATATTTTGTGAGCAATTTTGAGCATGTGTTTGAGAGCCGATTTGAGGAAAGTCTTGGTAAATACTTGAGAGCAGATATGAGTCATGTCTTGGTGAAGACTTGAGAGCATATTGAGCAAGTTCTTGAGAGGACTTGAGAGTAGATTTGAGGTAAGTCTAGGTAAAGACTATAGAGCAGTTTTGAGGTAAGTCTTGGTAAAGAGTTGAGAGCAGATTTGAGTCAAGTCTTGGTGAATAATTGAGAGCAGATTGAGCAAGCTCTTGAGAGGACTTGAGAGCAGATTTGAGGTAAGTCTTGGTAAATACTTGACATCAGTTTTGAGGTAAGTCTTGGTAAAGACTTGAGGGTAAATTTGGGGTAAGTCTTTGTGAATACTTGAGAGTAGATTGAGCAAGTTCTTGAGAGGACGAGAGAAGATTTGAGGTAAGTCTTGGTAAATACTTGAGGGCCTATTTGAGGCAAGTCTTGGTAAATAATTAGGAGTAGTTTTGAGGCAAGACTTCATAAAAACATGAGGGAATATTTGAGGTAAGTCTTTGTGAAGGCTTAAGAGCAGAGTTGATTGATTGATTTTTTCAAGCTTTGTGTTAATGCTTGGGTTAAATATAAGCAAAGTTGATTTGTGATTGGATCAAGCTTTGTGTTAAGTCTTGAGAATAGATTTAAGGACATATGTTGGTATATATTTGTGAGCAGATTTGTGCTAAGATCTAAGATAGAGTTAGACTATGTACTAAACTTGAGATAGAGTTTGGTGTAGATTAAAGATAGAGTTGAGAGTAAAATTTGGAGGTGATAGAGAAGAGGATAGTAGTCTCTAGTGGATAGAGATCCATTAGCCAAGGTAGTGTGAATAGAGGTCTTATGTGGAGAGAGATCCACAAGCCAGAGCAGTGGGGGTAGAAGTATTATAGAAGATCATCATCTAGAGCAGAGGATAAGAGTTCTCTTGTGGATAGAGATCCATGAACCAGAGCAAGGGGAAATATTTCTCCTATGGAGTGTGATCCATGAACCAACTAGGAAGATAGAGTTATTCTATGGAGAGAGATCCATGAACCAGTTGAGGAGATAGAGGTCTCCTGGATCAAGTTCCATGAACCAGAGAAAAGGGAAAAGGAGTTACCCTATGTGTTGAGTGTTCTAGATTTATTTTCTATATTTTTCTTCTCTATTTTTTTGATTTTTTTGCAAGGTCAAATGCTGCCAGAATGGATGTGAAAAACAGAATTTTTTGTTGTGTATTTTGAAACATGCATTGCAGGATTTCTTCACTTTGGAGCAAAATAAGAGGAGAAAATATCTGAGTGTTCGAGATGTATTGTCTATATTTCTCTTCTCTATTTTATGTATTTTTAGGCAATGCTTACTGCATTTAAGGGTTCATTGTTGAATGTTCAGGAATAGAGAGTTCACATCTTTCCTTAGAGTCTTGCACCCAATTTATTTCAGGATGTGCAAATGCAGTTCCAGTTAAGTTGAGGTTATGCTTAGAAAAATCTCATGTCTCGGATTTTGCATGCTAGGGTAGCATAAAACTGCATTTTCTGGATTTTATGCATCTTATTTCCGTTTCTAGTTTTATTTTTATTTTTCTAACTTTTTTTTTTACAATTTTTTTTTAATTTTCAGGAATTAAAATAAAAAATTTAAAAAAATAAAATGACAAAAATAAATGCATGGTTGCCTAGAATGAACATCAATCTTCCATGCAATAAATTTGGATTCATTCCGATGTCATTTCAATTTTATAATTATTTTTGAAAACTGCTGTTTTTTAAGGGTTTTTATAATTTCACAATTTTGTTTTTTCAGTTTTGGAGGCAAATCAGATTTTTAAATTCTGCATTTTCATTCATAGGCATAAAATGACCTTTTCTTTATGAAAATTCAATTTCATAAAAGAGATGGGAAATTTTCATGGCATTTCATGAGCCATTATTTTCAGAGCAATAAATGCACCTTTCTTCATGAAAATTTTGATTTCATTAAAGAGAGGTGATTTTATATGTTACATTAAAAGGCTATTGTTTTAACACATTAAATTATTTTTCTTTATGAAAATTATTTCATTAAAGAGGGATAATTAAATGACATTTTAAAGCCCTTATTTTAAGGCTATAAATTATTGTCTCTTTGTGAAAATTAATTTCACCAAAGAGGAATAATTTATTATTCATATCAAAGGCTATCTTTATCTTCATGATAAGAAGCTATATTTAAGAAGCCTATTCATCATTTCTGATTCACATTCATAGACAAATTTTAATCTTTACTTTCATGTTTAAAGTAGGATTTAATGCAAGGTAAAGCTTGATTAAAATCCACTTAATAAGGGAAGATAAAATCTACCTTAAAATCCTCAAGATAAAAGGAACTAAGGCACCAAATCGGGATCATATGAGGGCCAATTTGCATTTACTTTTATTTGGTTTCATGAACAATCATTAAAGTAGCATGGTAAAATAAACCAACACATGCCCCTTGTTTACAATTACTTGCAATCACTAAGGTGTTCTTAGCATTGAATTGATATATAATTATTGAGATTACTAATACACATGTGCAAATGCTAATATAGCAGAGACCTTGGAGAAGTTGTTATGTTTAACTTCTTTGCAAAAGAGGGTTTTGGAATCAAAACTCTAAGGGAGAGTGTAATTTTACAATTGAGTAAAATTTACACTCAAAACTATGGATAGAGATCCACAAATTAGAGCATTAGGGAATTGGTGTCTCCTTTAGATATAGGTCCAAAAAAATTGTAATAGGGAAGTGATTATCAAGAGATTTGTTGAGAAAATTTTAGTAGAAATATTTTCTCCATGGAGTAGCCCACATTGGGTGAATAATGTTAAATTGGTGTCTCTATTGTGTATGATAATTTATGCATTGCTTTGATTATTATTGTTGATATTACCATTGATAATATTGGATAATATTATTTTAGAAAGAAAAGTAAAATTTGATCTTATACTATTCACCTCCCCTCTCAGTATAATCCTATGTTCTTCACAAGCACAGATATCAAGGTAAATCCTATAGTGTTCACATCTATCTAAAACCATTTTTCTACTACAAGGTAGTAGAAATAACAAATCCTAAAATTAATCATTGACCATCCTTTGATTCCATTTCATATTTCCAACATCCTATCCATGATGTGTTAGAGCACCTCTGCCTTAAATCATGACCTAAACAACCTAAAGATAAGGCTACCAACTCAAATGCTAATGAAAATAATATAAATGACAATAGAAAAAACTAGTCCACTTCTCAAGATAATCAAGTTAGTCAAGAGAACAATTTAAAAGCTTTGGATCTAGCTAGACTTCCTCCTTCCCTTCAAAATTTAGTATTTCCATGTAAAAAAACTAATATAATGTAGATAGGTAGTTATTCTTTTATCTACATCGATACCATAATTAGGATCACATCTAAGATAGAAATTCCTATACAATGTAGTGGTAATATCTTTCATGTTACCTTTTGGACCTATATACCATATCCAAATAGAAATTATGTAACATGAGATCGCAAGGAAAGGGTTAGGTCTTTGTGAGCAAAGCATAAAAAACCCATAGAATCCAAACCTTGGTCTAGATGTTGGGGGTTGGCATTTATCCCTAAACAAAATGAACCCCTACTAGCTTCATTATCATTTTATAGTAAGGATAAACTTTAGAACTATATTTTCAAAGCTAGTTATGACATTATCTCTTTAAATGTATTATACTGGGGTAAAGAAGGTGATAATGACCCTTGGCCCTTTCAAGGTCCTGATCCTTCTCAAGTAGCAAGCATAAAAACTCACCATAGAATATTAGGTTGAAAATATGAAACCAAATGCTAATAAAGACTATACTTTATTAAACCCTTCTCAAGATAGTCTCTTTAACTACTTACCTCAAAATAACTCCTCCAAGGAGGATACTCCTTTAACAATCATCAATATCAATGATGAATATTTCCTTAACCACAAACAATCCACCTTATATTAATATAATTTTTAAATCTTGGGGGTTATACATTCTCCCCATAAACTTGAAAATGAATCCCACATTCTTATTGGATAAACCATCAATATTAAAATTGGAACTTTCGACAAGCATAAGTTTTTGAAATTATGAAAAAACTTGACCATAGAGGAATGTGAGCAATATACACAATTTCTCAATAAAATTCATTAACATATTTGCTTGTCCATATGTATACATGCTAGGAATTGATCCATCCCTTATTGTTGACCATTTAGTTGTTAGTCCAAATGCAAATCTTGTCAAACAAAAGTTATGGAAGAATGCATCCCAAAGTCATTTTTCTTGTCAAGGAAGAGTTCCAAAAAATATTACAAGTTTGTTTTATTTGAGTAATTAATTAATAGTACTACTATTTAAAAAAATGGTGGCATTAAGGTGTGTATTGACTTTAAGGACATCAACAAAGCATATCCCAAAGACGACTTCCCTTTGTCAAACTATAACATGATAGTCAATTTTATCATAGGAAGCAAAATAATGTCCTTAATGGATTAATTTTAGGGTATAGTCAAATTTGAATAGCACCTAAATATAAGCCTAAGAGTATCTTTACAATTTCTTGGGGGACTTTCTACTACTATGTTATTCATTTTGGCCTTAAAATTGTAGGGGTAACTTACCAAAGAGCCATGATATGATGCAGGGCATAGTGGAAGATTTTATTGATTATATTATTTGTTTCTCTTTGAAATGAGAGGATCATGTCCAATAACTTAGATAGATTTTTTAAGTTCCCTACGGAGTATAACATTTATATTAAGCCATCCAAGTGTGTGTTTGGGGTGGCATTCAACAAGTTTTTGGGATTCATTGTATCCTTATGTAAAATCAAGAAGGATCATAAGAAGATATCTACCATAATAAATATGCCACCCTAAAAAATATTAACTCAACTTCAAAGCCTTTAGGCAAATATCTAGGCCATACAATGTTTCATATTTCAACTAGCTAATAAAAGTACACCCTTTTCCAAACTCTTAATACGGAATATAGAATTTAGGTGGAATGATGAGTGCCATGCAATATTTAATGCTATAAATGTCATTATTTAGGTGTCATGCTCACCAAATATGATGATAAATATATATAGAGAGAATAATTTATTATATCAATAAAACTTGAGTTAGTTACAAAGTATGATACACTCTTATAAAAAATATTTACCTTGTTATTTTTAACTCTCGAAAGCTAAAATATTACATGCTTAGCTATAAAACCTTTGTAATTTCTAAGGTAGATCCCCTATGATATCTTACATCCAGATCCTACCTTTTGTGTAGGACTACAAAGTGGTTTACCACCCTTAAGGAATTCATATTAGAATTCATTGGTTAGAAATCATTGAAAGTTTAGGTAAATTTTTGACCAATTGACAATATCACCCTTACCTACTAGTCATCCAATAATCATCAAATTTTAGATGATTATGTACTCAATATTGAACTAAACCCTTAGACTCTTGGTTCCTATTATTTTATGGTGCAAGATGCATCAAATGAGTTGGGGAAGGGTTTGTCCTCGTATTTCCCCAAAATATCATTAATCCTTTATCCTTCAAACTACATTTTTTGTGCACAAATAATACCATGCAGTATAAGGATATCATCCAAAAAATTCATGCAACCTTAGCTTTAAATATAAAAATTTTCTTTATTTTTAGAGATTCCTAGCTTGTAGTAAACAAAATCACCAATATTTATCAAAATAAATATAACAAACATAAACCATACAAGGAGATCATTGACAAGGTAATGGCTTCTTTTGACAAGATCTCCATTAATACCATCCCACGATCTAGTAAATACCATGCTAATGCTATGGCTACAACTACCTCCTTCATTCTATTAGAGCTATAATATGAACAAGTCATGATAATTATGTAGCAAATAAAAGAACCTATAATCTTAAAATCTATCCAATAACCTTTGTAAATCATTGCTATGAAATAAACACCCATCTAGATCCATGGTACAAGGAAATTTTAATATTCTTAAAATATGGTACCCTACCAGAAGGTAGTAATGAAAATGAGGGCAAGAATTAAAGACAATGACCTTGTTGATTTTCATAATAGGTGCAAATAATATTTTGATGATATCCTTCTTAGATGTTTAACCTTGAAAGAAGAAAATATAGTTGTTCAAGATGCTCATTAGGGAGCATGTGGTGGCCATGTTAATGGAAATACCATCACAAAGAAAATTCTTTTATTATGATATCAATAGCCCTCTATGGAGAAATACTCTTTTTACTACATCTAAAAAAACAAGTTCCAAAAACATGACAACCTTATACATGCTCCATCTTAGGATCTTCAATCACTACCTTCTCTCTGGACCTCCTCCATGTGGGTCTTGATATCATTGGTAAGATAAATCTACCCTGATTGGATGGATACAATTTCATTATCATGGTAACTAAATACTTCACAAAATAGGTAGAGGTTATTATTTTATCCTTTTGCACTAGGATTCAAGTAGCCAAACTCATCCTAGTTTAAATATTTTCCCAATATGAAATTCTAAACATGTTAATATTTGATAATGCCATACCCTTTAAAAATAAATATATTTCTAAACTTTGTGTGAAATTCAAAATCTACCATAAATGGTCAATGCCTATTATCTGTAAGTCAATTGCTAAGTTGAGGTATCTAATAAAACTCTAATCCAAATACTAAAGAAGCTAGCTATAAAAATAGGTTGGTATTATCACCTTCAGCTATACCTAGCCTTATGGGAATATCACACTAGTGTTTAGAATTCAACTAGTATCATACCCTATGCCTTGGTCTATGGTACCAAGGTAATATTTCCTTTCAAACTAGAATTTCCTTCTTTATGAATACTCTTAAAAGGTTCATCTATTGGAAATGAGTATCATCATCATTACCTTAGTCAAATAAATATGCTTGAAAAAATGGTATCGATACCTTGGAACACCTACAAGACTACCATCAATGACTTAAGAGGGCCTATAGAAAAAAGGTTTGACCATGTTCCTTTGTGATTGGTGACCTATTCCTCAAGGAAAACCAAAGAAACACAAACTTAAAAGATGACATTAAAGATAACTTCAAAACAAAGTCTCTTGATCTATTCATAGTTACCACCAAGTATGGATTACGAACCTACTACCTAGATACACTTGATAGAAAAAAATTAAAGTACCAATGAATATAATACACCTAAAGAGATACTATATCTAATTGACATCATCCTATATAATTTCATTTTATTGTGTTATTTTCTTGCAGAATTATATATGCATGATTGCTTGCCTTCATGATTATTTGTTTGTATGCACTTATTTGTTTGATGCATATTGGTGTTACAGAATCTATTAGGATGCTATGATAATCCTAGTTAGCATAGTTAGAACTTACACTAGGTGACTGATGCTAATGAATCTCACACTCCCTTTTGATTGACTATTGTTTATCATATTGTATTATCACTTTATCACTTGCATCAATGATTACTTTCTCACATGGTTGTGTGTAGGGTTATGCATAAGGGGTTGGACTCAAAATGTACTTGTAAAAATGGTGAATCCTAATCGAAATCAAGGTGAATTAAGGTGAATCCTAAGAAAATCAAATCAATAATCTTCACACAAAAATTTGGGGTATTTGAAGCCCTAAAATGTAAGGTTATCTTTGGGGAAAATTTTGACCTATTAAATCATCTTATAACTTTATAAAAACACCACTATTAGATCAGGTTTGAAAAGCACTTTCCAACGAGTAAAAATATGCATATATTTGGATATATATTATGGCAAATTGACCCTAAGAAAAAATTGGTCCTAAAAATTTTAGGCAAATGGGCCGACGTTGAGGGTCCTCATATTCGCCAATTTCCAATTTTGGAAATCCTAATATTCGTCCAATTTGTGATTTTATCCACTATGCATAACCCTGGTTGTGTAATTACATGATTCACATATTCTTGGCTACTTGATGCATCAATAGTTAACAAAATCATCAGTATGCCATTATAATCCTTTTTAGGATAAAACATAAGCATTGTACTAGTAAGCTATGCTAGTGGTTCTTTGCTTTATAAAATCTACCATGGTCCTAGAATGACCCTGGCTAGAATAAGCTCAGATGCATTATATTTGCACTAGGTATTAGAGGTAGTGAATCATCATCATAATTTCACCCTTACATCCTTTTAGGACCCAGGGAGGAGTTGGTGCTTTTTTATTTTAATATTTGATAAGTTTATAGGAGTTTTATAGATCTACCAAGCAATGGAAGGACAAAACCTCATATTATCCTTGTATGTTCTAAAATACCTTGAGGATATTTTAATACGTTATCATATATTTGGCAATAATCATATCAACCCCCTCGTATGAATTGCCAAAATATAAATATGATCCTAGGTAGGTTAGTTCATTCATACATTGCATGCTTAGTAGGAATCTAGGCTAATGGTTCCTCATAACCCTTTCTTCTTTTATCAATTTTCAAAATTTTCTCTCTTTTCTAAATTAAGTTATCATCCCTCTTGCTCTTCACAATTGAGTCTTTACATGATTCCTCATGGCTTTGATAAAGACTTTATGACTCATATGTCCTTGAATCCTTATAGATTCATAAGAAATGTGGGTATTTTTTACCCATTATTAGTAAATATATAACATATTACAGATTCACCAAGCATTGGTAAAAAAATAACCTATGCTACATAGTAGTCTATAAGGATGTTAGGACATATTTGCTCATTAACCCTACCCTAATTCTATTATTCTCCTTGAAAACTGTTAGGATGCACGTGATGATCCTAGTTAACATAGTTAGCACATGCATTATGCTTGCACTAGGTGACTAATTCTAGAGGATATTACCCCATATTTTACATTCCTTAGCATATTGCATTATTTCTCCATCATTTGTATACAAACTTGCTTGCTCATATGGTTGTATGAATATAATATTTATTGGGATAACTTAATTAGTCCTCTTTTATATATTATTCTAAGCCATAACCATGATGCCAAATGATGTCTACCCATGTGATTCACAAAAATTGATGGCACAAATCTCCAAACTCCTTTTATAACCTTAGCCTTTTTGATTGAGACCTCTTGTATATACTTAATAGGTTATGATTTAAGCATACCTTATCTCCTCATGGGCATATATATAACACGAGTGGTAGTATTCTCGATGAGAAGGGTGTGATGATTTTTTTTTGGATGTTATTTATATACAATTTGTACAAACCCAATTGTACAATCCTACAAAATATACAACAAGAAACTATATGTTTACAAATGTACAATAGCACTGATCTGTACAATTACAAATGTTCAATTGTATGGTTGCAAATTTTCAATTATACAGTTGTAAATGTTTAATTTTATGGTTACAATTGTACATTTGCACTCACTTTGTAGTTTCTTCAAGTATACTGCAATTGTTCAATTGACAATCACTTTGCAATTGTTCACTTGTAAATTCATTGATCTAACTTTGGAATGCTTAGTAATGCAAATTCGTACCATAATTGATCAACTATATAGTTTGGTAAAACCCTCGATATGCCAAACTTAATCCTAAAATTTACCCACCTGCATGAAACTTGCATAAATATCATTGGCAATGACTATAAATATTAATTAATCATATTTCATCTTCATTGTACATTTTGTACAATAGTACATGGTTGATTGTATGGCTTTTAAATATACATATTTGCTATAGATCTAGAATCAAAAGTACCTATAATAACAATAAATTTCCTTAAATAATATAATTATGAGAAATACACTCAAATTCCCATACACGCATACACAAATCTGACTCAATTGGCATTCTCATTCTTCATGGTTGCTTTACATAGTAATTGTGAAATGCAACACTCTATACAAAAATACACAAACTATAGAATTAAACTATTACACTCATTCAATGCATAACCTATTAACTAAATATGACCGAACAACCATAAAAACCTTAAATTCCTACACAAATAGAATGGGAGGCTTATATTGCCTATCCAAGTCATTCCAAAGTAGTTCTTGACACAACGCATCATTTACAACTACTACCCATAATTTCTTAGATCAACAACTTTATTAAAGTTTACTGATGTTCTAATTTTATTTTTAATAAATTACATTTCATTTGTATGTCTTTACATTTCATTTTATTTTTATCATTTACTTCTCTACATTGTACATTTAAAAAACCTACATTGTACAATTAGCCAAACCCTACATTGCGCGTTTACTCAAAATTGTACATTTAGTCAAAATTGTGCAAATCCCTTCATTGTACATTGTCATTTCTTCTTCTTTTTGGAGGTGGGTTTGCCTACATACATCTATCTCCTCCTCTAAATTACTCAACATACTTGATGGCACATGAACTAAATATTGGAGATAGAAGCACTAAATAACATACTGGTATCACTTGTCATGCTCCTTTCATTTCATCCTATTTGAATGATCCTCTATAATTGGCATCCATTCATTTCGTGGATCACAACATATTATGGCCTGTTTGCACACTTTATTATTTGTAATTAATAACATCATCAATTCCATCACCATGGTCAATATGACTATCTTGATGAACATAAAAAATATCACCTTGATGATATACATGATCAAGATGAACAACATCATCAACATGACATGTAATTCTCGTCACAACTTGTGTCAAGGGTCAAGGATATGGAAGTCTTTACTCGATGGAGCTATTAAAATCATAACTATCAAAGCTAATTTTTTCTCTTCATTAGTACTTTGGTAGTATTGGTTCAACCCTTTTAAATAGCTCATGCTTAACTCCACTTTACTTTTCTTGGGATTTATATGACTAAATATTGGTATCAAACTATATTGTCATAACCTCTGATGAACATTATTCTTCTTGTTTGATATCACCTTGTACAATTCCTCTTTATGAAATTTATCCTTGTATGGTTCCACTCTGTATAATTTCACATTGAACGGTTCCTCTATTTTATTCTCCTTGTATGGTTTCATTTCATATAATTTGATATTGAACGATTCCAAATTTTATAAATTCACATTGCACAATTTCACATTGTATAATTTTGACTTGTATTATTGCACATTGTATAATTTCACTTGCAATCATACAATCTTACCAACTGTATGATTTCCCTCACTAGTTATACAATCACACCCAATAATTGTATGATATGTACCAACTATAAAATTTCACCCAATAATTGTACAATTTCCTTTCTCACAATCATACAATCCCTTTCTTTCTTGTACGGTTTTGATTGTACAATCAACTATTCCATTTGGATGACATCCTCCAATTTTATGGTGACTTCACTTGTACGACATGCACTTGAATGGTAACACTTCTTAGTAACTTCTATTTATATGCTATACTTACCCATTTTAGTAACAATCTATTGTACACACTCACCTTGGATAATGTTAGGCCCTAATTTATTTTGTTGTTCTATCTTGTCTACATCAACCACTTTTGTAACTTTTTATTGCATAGTCTTCACTACCTATGGCATTTATACCTTCTCCATTGAAATCAAGTTCACTTCCTCAATTCTAAGCATGCTCATCAAGTTCACCTCCACCTATCTTATTTCTTGGTACGGGATGTAACTCTTCTCTATTGCATTCAATTCTATATGCATCATTGGTTTATCCTTATTTTTAGCACTTTTACAATCATGTCCAAAGTACCCCCATAATTAGCATTGCCAACATTGTACAATGGATCTACCCTCAGTATCATACAATATTCTATATCTCTTATTTTATGATGGTTTACACAAACCACATCACTAGTGGCATCCTTCCTTTGTACAATCTCACTTTGGGCTACATATACCTATGGAGATGATCTTGCACTCTCCAAGTGATACTCATCCTCAAAGTCAACATTCTTTTCTTTGGAATCATTTCCTTCCTTGAATGCTTGATTCCAACATGTTAACAAGGGACTACTATCATTCACAAAGTCATCAATATCATTGTCTGAGTCATATTCAATATTAAAATAACTTTCATCCTCATAGTTAGTCTCATCTAGATCATGATGCCAATTCAATTTTGCATCACTTTCCCAAATCAAGACATAATTCACAGTTTCTTGGTATGATCTTGGAGGTAACATATTTATCTTCACTTGATACATAAGAAGTATTTTTATGAACCACATCCTTTTTTATGCCTCTGATTGGTCTTGCTAGAAATGGTCAAACAACACATTCATATTTTGATTGTAGGAACAAATAGACTTGTTCGCATCTTGTTTTATTCTATAAATTATACTAATAACCTCATCGTTGTTATCGCATAATAAACAATCCTTCACAAATGCATCATCCAATTCTTTCCTTATCTAGTACTTATCCTCTGATAATTTTATATACCATTCTAATGCATACCTATGAAATGTCATAAGAAACCACCACCTCCAATCCAATGACATTCTACAACATGCAACAAATTTTTCATTGTCTAATCAGATATTATGTTGATTCTCCATGAAATAATGGACATTTACATGATATACCTAAATTGGACTTTAGTTTGATAGCCTTAGGTGCATCACTTTACAATTGATCTTTCACTACACTCCCTTTCTCTTAACTAGATAATGTTCCATCCTGTAGTTGCTTTGATGTCAAACTCTCATCTTGCACACCATAAAGTACAGCACTTTACAATTATCCTAGTTTTAGACTCCCATATTATACACTATTAAATACATCATCTTCCATTTGCATTGATTTCAAACTCCTATCCAACTCACCATCGTGTATCACTACTTGCAATTGCTTTGGTGTCAAATATTCTTCTTCAACATGCAATTCCTCACCAATACCTTCCTTCAAATTTAGCTAAATGTGACTTGTATGATCATTTAGCCCATTTGTATGGTTTCTTGCACTTATACAATTTGAATGAAAATCATACGATTCATCCCCAACTACTCTATTCTTCCAACAACTATACAATTTTTGTTTTTACTTGTATTTTAATGCAATTAGTTTCTCCAACCATATGACATTCTTTGTACAATACACACCAACTAAACAATGTAGTTGAATAACATCCATTTGTATGGTTATTAATTTTATAATTATACAAACCCTATGTAGTATGCCTTTCACTTCCTTTTTGCACATCAACCATACACATCTCATTGTACAATTTTTCATCAGCATAAAAAAATCTTCTTCATTTGTGTCTTTGGCTAGATTCCATGGTCTTTATTGTACATTGTCCCAAGCTACTTGCTTCTCACAAATCCATGTCACTAGGCTTGATCCCAATTCATAGAGATAACATATAGAATGTAGAAACTGGATACAACATACATTCTCACATCCTTGATAAATGTATAGTGATTTGCCTCTCTACGATCTCGTCTCCCATGTCTTCACAAACTTATATTTGTCATCCATCCCTATTTTCTCTATGCTAATTAATATTCCAAACCCTTTTCATTCTCAACAATAATAATATAGGCCCTTTCAACTATGACAATAACGTGAAATATAGCACAAGTGGTAATATTCTCGATGAGGAGGGTGTAATGATAGAATTTTAGATGTTATTTATATGTAATTTGTACAATCTTGTAAAATGTACAATAAGCAACTATACATTTTAAAATATACAATAACACTAAATTGTATGGTTATAAATGTTCAATTGTATGTTTTACCTAATTGTATGGTTGCAAATATTCAATTGTATGGTTATAATTGTACATTTGCACTCAAATTGTACAGTTTCTCCAAGTATGCTGGAATTGTTCAATTGATAATCACTTTGTAATTGTTCACTTGGAAATTCATTGATCTAACTTCGAAATGTTGAACCAGGCAAATTCATGCTATAATTGATCAATTGTATAGTTTGATAAACCAACTATATGGTTTGGTAAGTCAATTGTACGGTTTGGTAAAACCCTCGATATGGAAAAAGTAATCCTAAAAATTACTCATTTGCATGCTACTTGCATAAATATCATTACCAATGACTATAAATATCAATTAATCATGTTTTATTTTCATTGTACACTCCATTCAATAGTACATGGTTGATTGTATGCTCTCTAAATATACATATTTGCCATAAATTTAGAATCAACAATACCTACAATAAAAATAAAATTCCATATATAATATAATTATGGAAAATACACTCCAATTTCCACACATGCATACACAGATCTAACTCAATTAGTATTCTTATTCTTCATGGCTGCTTTACACAACAATTGTACAATGCAACACTACACACAATAATATACAAACTATAGCATTTAACCATTATGCTCATTCCATGAATAACTTATGAATTGCACATGAATGAACCCCTACACAAATCAAATGGGGGATTTATAATACCTATCCAAGGTATTCCAAATTGGTTCTTGAGATAGCGCATTATTTACAACTATCGCTTGAATTTTTTTAGATCAATAAATTTATTTAAGTTTACTAAAGTTATAATTTTATTTTCATCAAATTATATTTCATCCGCATTTCTTTACATTTCATTTAACTTTTATCATTTATTTTCCTACATTGTACATTTAGAAAAATCCTACATTGTACAATTAGCCAAACCATACATTGTATAATTAGCCAAACCCTACATTATATGTTTACTCAAAATTGTACAATTAGTCAATATTATGCAAATCTCTTCATTGTGCATTGTCATTTCTTCTTATTTTTGGATGTGAATTTTCCTATCTACAATATATAAGGGTCTCAAGAGATTAACCTTAATTTCATTACGTATGTTAATTGATCCATTCTCATCTACTTTTTCATCCCAATAGATGATAGATTAATGAAACTTGTTTCCTCATGGGCTAACAAAGCACTAGGAATCATTAATTACAAATAAACATTTCTTCATTAATTTCTTCATCTTTGACCTACTTATATGCTTGATAAGAAACAAATTACCATATCCCCTTTCCTCATAAGCTTATAAAGGGGGCAAGAGTGACCAAATTTAAATTTTTACCAACTTTAAATTTTGATCACTCTTCAACATCTATCACATGATAAATCCTATGACACTTACAAACATTGATGACAAAATCTTACAAAATCCTGTTGATCATGAACCTACCATAGGAAAGGATTTCATACAAAATGCGCCCTAGACCCGAAAAACATTGAAAGGCTGGGAGAAAGAAATGTCTCCGCACCAATCTCCAGAGAGGGTTGGTTCCCTTACTAAACCTAAGCTTGATTTCAGATCAAAGTTGCAGGAAAGGAATTAGAAATATGTAGAAAGAAATGGGAAATGTATAGAAAGAGATGGGAAATGTAGCCACAGGCCAAATTTGTCAGATCGGGAAAGACTAGCAGCAGATAACCTCAAGCACACTAAAAACATATAACAAAAGATAGCACCGTAATTTACTTACAACCTTGCACAAATAACCTTCAGAATTGCATTCCAGAACTCACTTCCTCACTAGCAATATTTAAACTCATATGCATAATTCAAATTAAGCAGTAGATAAGAAATATGAGCGTAAATGAGGAATGCATAAGATAGAAGGAAAAACACACATAAAGTTGCTTGCAAAACCAGAGGCCAAATATCTTTCATTCATGCAAAGAACTTGAAAAGTGTTTCAACAAAATTCTCTCTCTCCAATCTCTCTTTCTAAGATATATATTGATATTTATAGAGGTCTTGCATCTTTGTAGCATTTAAAACATGAAACAAACCTCCTCGAGATCTACAAAATGTGCAAAAAAAAAAGGAAATGATCCCCTTAAACCAGCCTCAGAGAAACCAGAAATTAAATGAAACAAGGAACCGGTCATCTTCATTGAATGGTCATCCTCCAAGCATGCTTGGACCGTTAGAAAATCACAAACAGAAGCTTTGAATAATGGAGGCATCTTCAATTCTGGTGGATTCGAAAGCTACAGGCCTGGGCACGTTATTCTACCTTGCACGTATTGGAAAGCAGCAAAACATTCAATTCTGGAGTGCTTTTAATCCTTGGAAATCACAATATTTCATTGGGCCGTTGAATTGCTTTCTGGAACGAAACTGTGACGGGTCGCGAAAACGCAACATGTCGTGAAATCGCGATGTTTTTCTCCTCCGTACGCTTTTGCCATTTTGGATCGTGAAAACCAACCATGTCGCGAAATCGCGACGTATTTGGTTCTTTCTTCTCCTTAAAAAATAAAAAAAAAAAAAAAAAAAAAAAAAAAAAAAAAAAAAAAAAAAAAAAAAAAAAAAAAAAAAATTAAAGAAAAAAAAAAAAAAAAAAAAAAAAAAAAAAAAAAAAAAAAAAAAAAATAAAAAAAAAAAAAAAAAAAAAAAAAAAAATCTCATAAAATCAAAAAAAATTCACAGTTTTAGGCACAAAACTCGAGAGAAAACCGAGAGGAGTGAATTTTTAATAGTTTATGCATGAATAATCACAAATCAAAACAATGTGGCAAAAATGCCAACAAATCCATATTTATCCTATCTCATCAATGGGCTACATGATGATCACCATGATAAATTCATGGTGGTGATAGCCCCATTTCATTTCTTCTTCTCCCCAAACATCATTGGGGGCAAATAACCAAATAATATAAGTGCCACCCTATATAGGGACTTCAAAATTCTAAACTAATCAATTCATAGAAAGAAATATAAAGTCCTATGGATATAAAATTTCCAAGCAATCACATAAAAATACTAAATTCCTATAGACATGGACTATCTAGGAAAATCAATAAAAACATACATACATATCCTATTTAGATAAGTAAACACAAAGCATTAAAGCCCTATAAAAATAGATTGCCTAGATAATAAAATAATTAAAGTCCTACAAGCCTAAACTACCTAGAAATTTAAAAGCATCCAAGACCAATGGACATAAAAGGTCCAAGCAATTGAATAAAGCAATAAAAGTCCCATGGGTGGAAATTACCTTGAAAATAAAAAACAATAAAAGTACTAAAAAAATTAACTATCCAAGTAATCAAAAGCATTAATTGCTACTACCTAAGTGCTTTTCCAATAATTAGGCTTAGTGGTTACCACATAAGGATAAAACAAAACACTAATATCCTATACGTGTAATGTGTCTAGGCAAACCATCTTAATTTGTACATACAACAACATATAATCAAAAATCATTTTTTGCACCATGTTTAACATGTAAAGCTAATAAAATGTATTGTACTATTTCAAAGGGGATAGTTATTATGTTATTATAAAAAATAAAACACTCATAAATACAATCACATTAATCAATAATAGGTGATATATCATATTAATGATCAAAGTTTTGATTACAACAACAAAAAATAAGTTATCATCCAAAATAAATGTACTAAATCTAAAAATTGCTACGAGTAAGACCCACTATTAGGTTCCTTCCTAGAAGGTGGGGGAATCATCACAAATCTATGAGAAGCTCAACTCATAGGTCTCAAATGTGTCCATGACTAAGTCCTCATAGGTGATGGAAACAATTGATCTATAGGTATTTTTATGGGGTACAACACCCTATATTGTACCACTCACTCTATCTCTACTTGTAGGTCTCATTGACTAATATAAATCATCCTCTTGAGTATCTATTAAGTCTCTTGGACCCTTTCCAACATCTTCTACAATTGATCCACCTTCATCTCCACATGACTCTACTCCACCAATAACCAACCTAGATTTTCTTATGCTTACTTTAGTATATTTTATAGCTCTAATAATATGTGCATCATATCTCCTCTACCACTTGCTACAACTATAGCATCTTGTGATACAACTACATCATGCTCTACAATTAGATTCTATAATAAAAAAAGCCTATGCATAATGCATCCATCTTGGTAATATATTTTTTCATAATTATTTTCAATTCGTTAGCTTTTATTTTTGTAATTTATTTTGTATCCATATGAAACACTCAACCTTTTTCTCTCTCATAGATTCATTAGGTTAGAAACCCTATGTCATGGGTTAAAAAATATCATGGAGGATTTGTCATTATTGACTAAGCTAGACTACCCATAAAGTATCTAGTAAGGTGAGGGGTGATTAGGCTCTAATACCTAGTCCATAGAAACACCCATACATGGTTGCAAGGTCCCATGTCCATTCATATATATGGGTAGACCCCCTAACAATATGATAAAATTTTATCCATAGAAAGATATTTTTCATTTCAATTTTATAGTGCACTGACAAGTAGTTAGCTCTGAGATGGTACTTGCATTATACCTTACAGTTGAGTGATACAACTATGGGAATAGTAGAATCCTTCATAGTTAGTTTTCTAAAATATTAGGTTGGACATTATCTCCAAATGAGATAAATATATTTGTGATTCCACAAAACAAATAATACGCAATCTAGAATAGTAAAAACAAATTCATAAGGACTTTTGGGCATGTTGAGAGTATTATTTGGAAGATACCTGAATCCTAACCTAAACATATTGTGTTTTCAAAGAATATTCAATAGTTTATAAAACTAAGGAAAGAAAGGATTATAGGAATTTTAATAGGTAAGAATTATATGATCTTCAATAGGGTACTAAGCTATAGACAAAACATTATAGATACAATATCTAATAATTCATGGAAAATGAGTATCATGCATCTAAAATAAAACCAAGAAGAAAAAATAGAGTATTAGGTATTGTAAAAAAATTACTAGTCATTGATTAAAAGAGTCATCAAAAATTATCATTGAAGTGTTCATGACTAAGGATCAGCAATGCATGGTAAAAAATGGTTAAAGAAAAATAATCATAGGATAGTTTTTTAGAAAAAGTGAGTGACAAGGTGAAGGAATTATAATAATTTAGGGATCAATTTCAAAGTTTTTAATGAGACTACTTGATTAATGGGATAAAAAAGTTAGACATTATGGCTCAAATGCACCACAATACACAAGATATCTAAAATTTGAGCACCAATCTCTTCAACACCATCCACAAAGTGAGAAGTATTGTACTAGGGTAAAAATAATGCCATTCCCATTAAACCTAAAATAAATTTATAAAACATTTTAGAAGCACAATAAACCTTCCCATTGCACCTCGTACTACAAAATTAGATTTTTACAATTTTGATAGTGAATATCTTACTAATTAGATATACCATATAAATCAATATTTTGATCTACATCAAAATAATAATACTCTAAAAATACATATATCCTCCTTTAATATGGAGAAGGAAGCAATGCAATGGTATCGATGTTGCATAAATACAAAGTAAAAAAACCTTCATGGGATGAATTATGTGAGAACTTGGTCGATTTGATCCCAATTCATATATGAATTATACAAGGGATTTGACTAAGTTCAAATAATCTAACATATTTTGAGACTATCAAAGAGATTTAAATTTGGAAAATAAGATAAAAGGCTAACTGGGGTATTTTTTACAAGTTGCTTTGTTAATGGACTAAAGGATTAAATCCATGTGAAGGAAAGACTCTTCAACCCAAAGAACATGATGATCACCATTAAATTAGTAAGGAAAGAAAAATAGTTGCATTAAATTTTTTAAAACCTTTAGTATCTCTATGTTTAGGAAACAAAACCATCCCCATCAAATGACCAATTTAGGTAAAGATAAATGGTTACCAAGATAAGGGATTGTGTTATACTTATGATAAGAATTAAATTCCATGACATATGAGCATTTGAAAAAAATTATACCTACCCTCCCTAGGCTTATGATGCCCACTATAGCTCAAATGATGAATAATACAAGGACATTGATACTTTAGAATATCCCACAAGTTGAATATCATTACAAACCCTAGTAAGTATGAGTTCATCATAGACTATGAGAGTGCATATGTATTTCATGAAATTTTCCTTAACCATTATCATCGACACATGTAGCAATTGTAACATCATTCATTCCAAGGTTGTAAAGCAAATAGTCTACTACTTGTACCCCATGGAATAGCTTCAAGATAATAATATCCAATGGAGATATTCTTTCATATAAACACAAATACAATAATACCAAGCTTACTATAGGAGGCTATAATTTAAATATCAATATATTTGTGGTTCTAATAGGAGGGTGTGACATGGTCTTAAGAACTCAATGTTTGAGCATATTGGGTCCTATCTTGTGGTACTTTTTAAAAATATGAATAAAATTTATAGCGAAGGACTAAAAGTACTTTTAAGGGGATGACATCATCAATTCTCACTGTATAAAAAATAACCTAAAAAGGACACAAAAATAATCTTGGCTCAACTTTGGAAATGCACTCCATAAAAAATAATCCAATTGATCAATCCTTAAATACTCCTTAAAAGACATACCCAAGTATTGATGAATCTTAGAAACATGATCATATGAATCATTCTATAAAATTTGCCACCCAATAGTTGTCCTTATCGATATTATTTTGTGCAAAAATAAAAAAAATCCAAGGCTGATCTAAGAACTATTAAAAGTAAGAATGACAAAAAAGGTTTTTGAACAATGTGTTATTTGTCAACATGGTAAAGAGAATTCACATCTAGTTCCATGTGCTTTCCACCTATTACTCATTACAACATCAATATAGACTAGTATTTTCATAAATTTTATTGGGGATTACCTAAGATAATAGGTAAGTTAGTTATAATTGTTGTGTGGATTATCTCTTAACGTATACCCACTTTGGTCCTCTTACATATCCCTACCTAGCCTCCACCATGGCCCAAACATTCACTGACCATATTTTTTAACTCCATCAAATACCATCCTCTATACTCTATGATGGTTACCTTACACTCACTAGTAATTATTAGAAGAAACCCTTCAAGCCACAATGATTCAAAAAAATATGAGTTCAACATACCATCCCCACATTAATGGCTAAACTAAAATTATCACCAAATACGTAGAGATTTACTTACGATGCTTTTATTTGGGATATTATACATAGTGGACCAAATGACAACTGCTACTAACTTTCACCTTGTACCTTCAAGGAAGTTCTAGTGGATCAAATAACAACAAAATTTTTATGAAGGTTTAATAATTTTCAAACTTGAAGAGGGTAGGGCAATCCTCCAAGGGAGGTCTCTGGTTCAAATCTCCACCCTACCAAATGCACATTGGATGCCCAAAATCCGGTTGATTATGTTGGTCGATTAGGGTCGAGCGTGACTCTCGGGTGATTTTGACAGTGTAGAACCCCGTGGTCGTGGTTTCTAAGACCAAGGAGACCCCGTAATGATTTTTCGCTAAATTCACAAAAAAAAATCAAACAAAAGTCTATTATGGATTAACAATCATGATAGCTACACAATAAAAACATTACAAATCTCTAGGTACAATACTATGGATTATATCCTAAGGCTTCCACATAGGAACCTCTATACTAACTCCCACAATAGTTTCCTCATCTTTAGCTTTGAGGGCAAAGATTGTTTTGAAGGGGGAGGCAATGTTAGGACCCCATGTTTTAGCACTTTGTATTTTGTTGTAATAGTTCAGTTAGTAATAAGAAAGAACCACCTTATGAATGTAAGGTTGACCTTCAATCATTAAAGCTAGGGTTAGATAACTTAGATAATTATATTGGGTTTAACATATTTTTGTATTGTAAGTCAATTTATCTTCATATAGTATATTCTTCATATTGTAAGAGAGATGGAAGAATCTTATTATATTAAGCATTGATGATTAAGAAGATTTCCTTCTTAAAGTGACTTGCAAGACTTTGTAAACTATTTAGTATAATTAATAAAATAATTACTATTTATGTTTAGTCTATAAATTTGTGTTTTATGTAGAATTTAAGCAACCAATTCTTCCATTAGTCATCAACATTTTCACTTTACTAGAGAGTTTTTGAAAATGTGTATCACCAAGAACTACTTGTTACTTTTTTCAATTGTGCTCAAGGACTGCTTGACTTTTATTTTTAATTCTGTCGAAAACCTTTTCCGATTTCCATTTGAGAGTGCAGCTTAAGCTTGCCAAACTTTTTCTCATTTATATTTTTGAGATAATAATTCCACAATAGAAAAGAATTTCATGTCATTCAGATTAGTCATTAAAAAACTTTTGATCTTTGATGAGATCTTGATTTTATCATCAGAAATTTAACTCATTGAAAAATTGTCGAGGATTTACTGAAACTTGACCACGTGGAAAATAAATCAGAAAACACAAATTTTAAAAGCACGTGAAACAAAACACATTGACATATTTTGTATGTTGTATTTTGTTGGTTTTGATGATCGATAAATAAACTTTTTCTAAAAAAATCTACTAAAAAATAGTTTCTTTATTTTAAATTTTGTTTTAAATATATATATATTTTTAATGAAATTTGATATTTGATTGGGTATTCGTGAGTTTTCGTCAAATTTCCCTAAGAAACACTTCCGAATTAGAGTCCCTTACAAGTTACGAGTTTTCCAATTATGTTTTCCAGAGGTAAATGGGTGTACGTTAGGTTAATCTAGTATTAAAGTCTCTACCATTTGATTAGATATATCAAATCCATGTTACAGTCAATTGGGAAATACATTGCTGAGGAACGGAGAGTCACCTGAAACCATTTGTTAGGAGTCGCCTGCAAATGTGGTCCTATGCCTGGAGACATAGTAGTAAACTAGTAAGGCATTGCATAAGTAAACTATCCCTTGATCTATAAAACAAAGATAATATTATCTAAGAAGTCAATAGACATGCAGTTAGCTATATGTACTCTATATATTTTTTCGGGTAATTAATTTTAGGGTTTTAAGAGACTTCCACAACCGGATACAAGAAAACTCTCGCAAGAGAAGGAAACCAGAGGCCCTCAAGGGCAAAGAAGAAAGCAAAAGACAACAGTGAGGTGAAAGACCAAAAATTGACTTAACAGCTAACCTTACTAGAACAAGGGTCTTACAACAACAGAAAAAAAACAAATTAATTATGGACGTTCGTGGGCGCAGCAAGCCCATCCAGGAAACCTCTTATATTGTTGTTTACGTCCTCCAGGAATTCAGTAGCCATTTTAAGGTTCCCAGCACTAGGAATTCAATAGCCATTTTTTCTATCATCATCTTAATCTGTTGTTCCAGGTTAGAATCCACCTTCACAGATTCAGTGCCATACTTCCCTGCAGGCCGTTTAGGCCAGCGTTCCTCCTAGACTACCTCTGTAGAAGCTATAGGTGCAATATTTCTCAGAGATTCTGTTGGAGCAAGTATCTTTCTGCCCCTTACCCCGTAGAAGTAATAGACAGACCGGCAGAGTGCAAGCTCCCATCCATGGAATCTGATTTTTCGCGTTCCTAAGACTAGTTAAAGTCCCCTCCGCAAACACCCAATGAACAATAATAGGGCACCAGAGCTGGATGAAAATCACCCTGACTGTCTGCATAATAATTGGGCGACAAGCATTATTTGAGCCAGTCCGGAAGGCACTCCAGGAACCACAGAAACTCGTGAAGAGCTCCGTCACTAGATGCACAACAGGGACCAAGTTCTGGGAAATAAATGCTTTGACAATCGCGCCCTGAGCCAACCAGACTGAAGGGCAGATAATCCACTGGACTATGCATCTTGGAATTTTGTCCACCTGACAGCAAACCGCCAGACTGAAACCCTCCTTAGCCAGCTCACGGGTAGTCCTCATTCAACAAAATTTTCATTTGATTTGACCCCGGAGATTGTCTCTCCATTCCTCTCTCCTCAGGTGCTCAACTCCCCAATTCACCAGGAAGTTGGCCACCTTGTTTCCTTCGTTTCAGGTGTGAACAAATTAAACTCCTCTCAACAGACTCACAATCTTTCTAATTTCCATTACTTTGTTGAATACCTGCCAGTTAGATTCTTTCCTGAAATCAGGCTTAACGAATTACTATATTATTCATGCAGAAAATTTGCATTTCTTAATTTTGTAACAAAGTATACTCTATTTAGAACAAAGTGCAATGACTTCTAGTAAATCTATTAAGTGTGCAGGTTTTGATTATTTTTAATAATAAAACATTTAACTAAAATAGATCCCCAATTGTTCCCAATCAGGTAGTATCGGAGAAAATTCCTAAACCCAGTGTTCAAATTTCACACCACCACCACCTCCCTTCTTTGTGGATTGGGAGATTCTCAACTATATTAAATATTTAGCACTAACTGTCTAGACCTCAATGATGTAATTTATGATGGCAGTAAACATCTTCAGAATGGAATATAATACTTCTTCTCTCGCTGGTGATGTATGAATGCCTTCTATCCATAAGCTTAGGCATCGTTCCCTTGCAAGTTGAACAAGATGTGCATGCATAAATGTATGGATTAATTGAATGAGGTATAGCGAAAGTTTCTGGTGTTTTCCAACAAGATTATATTAAGTCCCACAATAGGCATCGTTCCCTTGCAAGTTGAATAAGATGTGCATGCATAAATGTATGGATTAATTGAATGACGTATAGCGAAAGTTTCTGGTGGATAGTGTGTAAAATGTGTATAAAGTATAAGCACTGTTAGTGAGAAAGACCCCAAGAAAAACAAGTCTGTCGAAAACCATCGTTAAAGTCCAATAACACCACAGAAAGTCTTTAGTGTGTAAAATGCGTATAAAGTATAAGAACTGTTAGTGAGAAAGACCCCAAGAAAAACAAGTCTGTCGAAAACCATCGTTACAGTCCAATAACACCACAGAAAGTCTTCTATTTATATACTTTTAATGAAGTGTACAACTTGTAACGTGTACTTTTCAGTTTTGGTCAAAGACTATAATAGACATAGATTATGTTTTAGAAAGAGCTCAGTTGGTGACACGAGGTGATAGAGTAGTGGCTAGAGTCTCAGAGTTCTTATTGTAAACGACTAGTTCTTTCCTCCTTGTTTATAAATAGATCAATAATATGAAAATAAGGACCAACTGTAGACAGGACCTGATGAGCTCAAATCCTTATCGTGATGGACCTTTTCACCATAATGCACTGAATATAGAATAAAAAATTGGATAAAATTCAAAGGGTTGCCATTGTCTTATTTGAAGTTTTTTTTTTCCAACACCCGTTGCATACTGAACGGTTCGAAATATTTTGAGTGTTTATGGTAATTAAGATAAAAGATTCGGAGTCATATTATATATATACATATAAATATACAGGTTATCTAAATTTTTCGAGTGTTTTAAAAAATATATATTAATTCAAATAAAAGTTTATTTGTAAAAAAATTAAATTCATTTTAAATATAAAAATATATTATTGATATAATTTTAATTAGATATTATTAATTACTGTTTATGGAATTTTTAAAAATTGTTGAAAGAATGAGTTCCACAACTTAAATCAAGGTTCAAATTTCACATGTGAATTTTAGTATTATAGTTTAAGATTCAGAGGAAGGAATTTTCTTCGTGAAAATTATTATTGTTGGCTCTAGCAATTGATTTTCTGGTTTTAATCAAAACATTGTCAGCCTGGGTAGGGTTTTGAGTGTTTTGGGTAGCATAAGTATGGTTCCTAACCATGGCGTACCAACGAATAGTACTGGCACCGCAGAAGGGATTACAAGCAACGATGACTCCTTTTAAGCATCCATGAATGATTGTTCGGAAGGTGGTGTCAATGGTTAGAGTCATTCACACTTGGTTATTTTGTGGGATGCATCCCCAATGAATCTTCTCTTTGGGTCTAGGTTAACTAACAATGACTCAAAATATTACAAAGGGATTTTTATGTTTTGCTTTACAAAATATGCTCACACTAAGGTGATATATGAGCATGGCCTCTGGTACATGCAAAGCTCCCTGGTTGTGTTTTCACCATGGAACCACGACTTTTCAATTTCTATAGAAAGGACTATCAATGTCCCTGTGTGGGTAGAATTCCTTGGGCTTTCTCTTCCCATGTGGCCCTTTCTGAGCCACATAATAGTCCCTTTGGATCATGCCATCCTTGTTGAGGCAAACAATTTTTTCATGCACACCCTCATAAGCATGTCTACATCAAAGTTGACATATCTTAAGACCTCAAGGAAACTATTGAGATCCAAGTTGGTGAAACCATGATCTACTAGTGGGTCCTATACATTAACTTTCCCAACACACATTTTTTCTACCAATCATTAGAGCATAAGGTTAAATATTGTCTCTTGATACCTCATAACACAAACAAGAAGAGTCCTACCACACTTAATGTGCCAACTCTCTAGCCTAAGTTGCCAACTCCTTAGCCTAAGGAGGATGGATGGATGACTATGGGTGTGCATAAAAATTTGTGCTCAACTACCTCTAAATATTCATAACCAAAACATATGCCTATCCCCAAGCTTATAGAGAAAGTGAAGGAAAAATCTAAGGTTGGCACCCTAACAAAACATAGTAGCAAAGAGACTCTATAGCCCAATAAATTTTATACTCTACGGGCAATAATTTTGATTGCTTAGCAATGTGCACCCTTGACCAACCCTCCCATGTACTCACCTCTTGCAAGCATGAGGTACTATCGTAACACATACATAGGGACAATTGATATAGATATCATTCTAGAGAAGTGGCTTCAAATACCCAGTATATAGTTGGGTAATTATGTCCGTGATTCCTCTAACAACTATAGCATGTTGGAGTACATTGGTAGTGGGGATATGTCACTAGATTCCTTCCCCAATAAACTTCCTCTCATGAAATATTTGGGGTCTTATAGACTTCAAATACAAATTTTAAGTTCATCAAGTCCATTAGAATTTTCTACATTTATGTTTCTTGTGTTTGTAAAAAGTGAAGGTTTTGAATTTTATGTTATCCTCAGTATATCATACCATCTAGTTGGATAATTGTTTTCTGCATAGCAACCATGAACCAAGCCAACGTGGTATCACCACCTTTGTGGCAATGTGGTGGTGGTCCCATCTGGTGGACCATGGTTGCAACCCCACACCAACAGAACACTTTGGACCATGTGTTGGGGGTTATTAATGTATACACCTCCAATGGTACTATAGAAAGATCCCATCTTAGGCTTTGAATTGTGGATTTCCTACCTTATGCTAGGTGGGTCATATATGATGACTTTAATATGGTTGAAGATGGATTTGATAAGCAAGGTTAGCACTGCATGTGTTGAACAACTAGAAAAATAGTTTTTGGTTCCATATACACCAAAAATTAGGGTTTTATAACCCCAATACTAGGCAATATCAAGCCACATTTAACTTGGTTCACATGGATCAATATACGGGTAAATCTTGATAGGATTATAAAATGGCTCAATCAAGCAATGTTGTTAGGGCAATCAACTTTTACTTTTGCTAACTATTTGGGCCTCCTGATGAAATCTCTCCCTAAGGTAGTCCTCTCAAACCACTCCCCCATATATTTTTACATTGAATGGAAGGATAGTGAATAGGCTACACGAAGTAGTCAATTCTACTTCAACACATCTTTACTTTGTCACACACCCTCTCTAGACCATATTTACCATGTTTAGAATCTAACACCACATATTCTTTCTAATGTTGGGTGGATTGAATGGTGGAACAATGTGATTGAATGTACCACTCATTATTTTCATACTTATCATCACCAAATAACCCTCTTTTGCCATCTAACCTATATAACCACCTCCTCCAAGCTTGAAAAAGCCATTGTGGCCCTGAAATGCAATCTTGTTCCACCTCTCTCCAACTGGAGGTGGCCAAGTCGAGGTATTAACAATAAGTTACATACACCTATGTATCTTGGAGAGCTCAAATTCAAGCTAGAACTTTTTGGCTCAAATGAGGAGATAGAGTGTCCAAAGAATTCTTTCCTTGAATAAGAGGTGTAGACTCTAAAATTATGTAAATCGGATAATATTGTGATGATGCCACTCTTATAAATAATATATGGCCCCATTGGGAAACCCTTAGGGGTTAATTAGGGGTCCTAAACACTTTTGGAAAGTTTTACCCCACTTTTAGGATGTTTTGGGCCATGTAGCCATGGTTGTCCCACCCTAAGATGACCACAATTCATGGTCATCCCACCCAAGGATGACCACAAGCAACCATCCTTGGGTGGGATGACCATGGTCCAGGGCCCCTAAAAAGTTAAGGGTGGAATAAATGGAAATTAATTTCTAACATTTATCTCACCCAATGACTTATGATAGATTGGAACACTATCTACGCCATCACAAACTGCAAATTGGAGGCCCAAATTGGAGGCCTCTTCTTCCCAATGCATGGCAAGGGCTTTGACAAGTGGTGGCACCTACCTTACATGCCCCAACTTATCCCTTTGGCCCTTTTGCCCTCTTGGGATATAAATTGGAGTGATTCCACTCAATTTCAAGGAGAGCTCTTTGCAAGTATTCACCATGAAGTGTTTTCAATCTTCCCTCTCACCTTTTACCTCGTATTTGCCATTGGAAACTTCATCAATAGAAGGTATTTTCAAGGCATCCCAAAAATACACACATCCCTTCCAAAACCCATCCATTCATGTGAGTGAATTTACCAAATTTGATGACAACATCCCTAGGAGGATTCTAGACCAGATCCCATTGGAATTGGTGGTAAAAACCACCCTATTTTGTGGTCGTCCCCACCTGGGATGGTTAACAGTCCTAAATGGCTCACCCTGGGATGACCATGAATTGGGCCACAATTTTGAATCAATTTTAGTATAGATCAATTTTAGAGTAGTATATTAGCATCATACTTGAATTTGGTGAAGTTTGGAGTAATTTTGGACTATCAATTAGGATTTTTGTAATGATAGTCCTAATTGGCCCACCTAGGGATGACCACAAATTCTACTCATAATCTCATTTCAATTTTTGCACAGATTACTACAAAAGTAGATAATATACATCATGTTAAGTTTTGGTAGCATTTGGAGTAGTTTAGCCCTATCGATTACACTTTTTACATTCAATATTGCATGCATTCCTTTGATATTATCATAATCCGCACGTGCTATTAACCTCTTTCAATTTCTTGTGTGTAGGTATAGGTATTTCAGCGCATGAAAAAGGAGCTAAAGAGTTGAATAAGGATAGCTCAAAGCAATGGTAGTGAAATCCTGCTCTTCAATCATGAGTGTGAGAAGAACATTGAAAGCACGCCATAAGTTTGTGAAAGGATTGGATCCTTCAACTTTGTAACTTGGATTGTATCAAATTGAGAGCCCTCAAGGGGACATTTTGTAACCTCACATTTGACTAATTAATCAATATAAAGAGAACCCCCCATTAATTTAAAATATTTGTCATCTTTATGTTTACTTTATTGTTGCTTTCGAATGCTTAATTAGAACAATAGATGTAGTTAATTTCCCTTTGCTAGGTGCACCATTTTTTCCACTGTACAAGATGCTGTGAACCAGCTAAAAAAATCAATTCTATTCAAGAGGTTCAATGAAGTCTTTTAGACCTCCCAAATATTATGTAGGTCTTTGTACACCATTATTAACAACTATACACCATGCATAATCCCTCTCTTGCTCAAGCCCTTGCTTTGTAGTAGTGTCTAAGAGTGGTGTCGTGTTGGCTTTCTCCTTCTCAATAGGTCCTCTATGATAATTTTTGATCTCAACATTAGCTTAGAGTAGAATAATTGTTTTATGGCCAATGATAAATCTCTTGGCACTGATGGATTCCTTGTAAATTTTATAATATCCTCAGGGATACTATAAAGTTGTATCTACACCATACCTATTAAAAAGCTCTTAAGGCAAACTCCTTGGACCAACTGATTAATAAGGGTAATATCAAGCTCATACCCAAATTTGGGGATCCAGAGGACATTTACAATAGGAAGCCAATCACTCTACTCATTGTTTCTTACAAGATCATTGTTAAATCCCTTGCTCTCCATTTGTGAGACCTCTTACCACCCATCATTAGGCCTGATCAAATAGTTTTCATCAGGGACATATACATTTTGGACAACATGATCATTATCTAGGAGGGAATGAAATGGTCAAGGCAATCTCATGAGAAGGACTTGTTTCTTAAAATTAATTTTATCAAGGCCTATGATAGGATCAATTTGCCTTTCATTCTAACCATGTTGCAAGCCATTAGATTTAGCCCCAATTTCTTAAGTATTGTTTAAAACAATTGTTGATGCCTTGGCCTGCATTACCATCAATGGCCAAAAATTCTCCTCTTTTGGGTTATATATATCTATTTGGAAAAAATATCCTCTTTTCCTAGCTTTGTATGTCTTAGCTATTGAGGGTTTTTGGTGCCTCATTATTTATGTGTTTACGAGAGGGTAAGTGAAAGGGATTTCATTTCTTGATACCTCTCAACAACTAGTCAATGGTCACCTTGTTGATGACTCTTTCACACTACTTGAAGAAGAAGATAACGCAACACAAGATATTTAGTGATTGGACACCTTCTACCTGAATTCTAGTTGGAGTACTCAATGAAAAAATCTAGTATTACAAGCAATCCTTTTTATCCACACCTCTTGGCTCAATTATTATAGGTGGAAGTGGACATGACATAATGAAATGTTCCTTTTTCTTGGAATCGTATTTACCTTTGAGTCATATTCTACCCTCTAGTAGAATGTTCTTGATAGAGTAGGAAAGAAATTATAGAAGTGGCTTCCTAAGCTACTTTCTTTAGCAAGGAAATTTTATGTCTACTCTAAAATTATTGCTTCCACTTATGTTTGTTATTCCTCCTATTGGGTGCCCTTGAAATCTTCTTACCACAAGTTGGAGAAAGTGCTTCAAGACTTGATGTGGGTATGTTCATCAAACAAATAGGGCTTTCACAGAGTAGCTTGGAACTTTTTCTATTTTCTACATGAGTCAAGAGGGCTAGGTTTGCTTGACACATTTCAAGAGGGCACTTCTCTTTATTCCAAATGGATGATTCATGTTATCCAAGGCAATGAGGCTTGGAAATGTTTTCTTAGAAACTATATAGCTTTTGGTGTCTTCCTTGGGAGAAAATCCTAGAAGGGGTTTGGAATTTTGTTTGTCTTAGTAATGAAGGTGTTGGTTCAAATTCAAGGCACTTTTATTGCCAAAAAATTTGGAAAGCCTTGGAATCTCTCTAACCTTGTCTACTCTAGAATGGAAATGAATTTAGTAATGGGTTTTCCATCAATACAAAATTAGTTTGGTGGTCCCCTATTCTCACTTCTAAATATCAGTCATTGGCCAAGGTTCCTTGGGTCTAAGCCCTTTGAATTTTCATAAGGGTATCAAGGTCATCTCTGAACTTTTTTCCAAATGGACCAAAAAATAGCTTTCATGGGTAAGATGTTAAGGTGTAGTTTTATCTCTCTAAGGCTGATAAGGACATATTTCATGCAATATAAGATATAGTTCCACCTAAAATGTTTTATAAAATTAAGGTTTGAATCCCACATCCATGGTGGAAAGACTAGAAATGGTATCCCAACACTCCTTTTTGAAGCTATAATATATGTAAAGGGTACTCCTAGCTCTTGCAACATTTACCAATGGTTATAAGATACAAGAGTAGTGGAGAATTTCATCAACCAATAGAGATTAGCAAAATTGTTTCCACACTATGGGATGCTTTTTTGGTTCCTAAAGTGGCTCACTTTTTTTGTTGTCTCCATTTCTAGGGGCTTCCTATAGGAGAATTTATTCTTCATTTGTGTGTTCATATTCTTAAATGTCCTTATTTCCATTGTCAAGAATCCATTAAACATATATTTTGGTATTGTTCCAAATCTTAGGAAGTATGTACTTGGATCCATGATTTTTTCAAACCTTTTAGGTTGAAGAATTTATCATGGCACTTGTTTTTTTTAGGGATATGACCCAAATTCCACTAACATGGAGAAAATCCAGGATATATTTAAGAATGGTATTTTGTTTGACATATGGAAGAGTCGCAATAGTTTTTTTTCTAAGCAATAAGCTTTTTTAGATTTTTCCATATATTCAAAAGATCTAATCTACTCCAATGTTCTAATTCAGATTTAAGCATAGGTAAATAAGGCTTCCCATTAGGTTCAACATCTACTGATCCTACTTGATTATTGTATGAATACCCCTTACATTGTGGCTAGTGTTTCACCCTTCCCACCCTGCTAATGGAGTTTCTCTTTTGATTAGAGAGCTTAGGATCAAAAAAGACCTCGAGATAGGTTTTAGACTACTTGTAGCCCCTACCCTTAGGATAGGTGATCTAATTATGATTTTCACTCCCCATAATGTTCATTGTAGTACCAAGAATGGGTCTCTTCTTTAGGGTTGGCCAACCCTCTTCCTCAGGCCAAGGATGATACTCCTAAGTTGTAAGTTAAGGGTTTTGGTTGGGAATCAATTCTAGTAGATCATGATCTTCCCATAGGCTAGGGAAATCCTTTGAATAAGAACCCCTCTCCCTCTATTGGTGCTACTCCTATGGCAATTTGGTTGTTAGTGGGACATATGCTCTTTCATTTTGTTAATATGTTAGTAGTTGTAGAGTTGATCCAAGCACTTTTGGTCCTAGATGGGTTTGTTGCACAGACTTATGGTATGTGCTTCCATACCACCTAATCCTTTATGAATTTTATACTCTTACTATTCTTTATTTAATAAGATCAAGTCACTTCCAACAAAAAATAAATATTTAGAGGAATTGATCCAAAGTGAAGAATTTCACATTTTAAATCAAGATTTATACATAATGGATGAACATTAACATTTTAATCAAAAGGTATTAATCTTGCAAAGTCATAGATGCATAAAAACCAAGCTTATGTTATCACGTATAAATAAAAATATATATAATTACTTATTTTCAATTTATGTGTTGAAATATATTTTTAAATTTTATTATATATTATAGTAATATCTTTTGACATACATAAAAATAATTAATGCAATAATCTAAAAATAGAATGATCAAATATGAGCTTTATAATGTTTTATAGGCATATAGGAAACCTTATATGTGTGTGAAGGTCTTTGCAATTGAGTCTTAGAAACACTTTACATACTAATGTTAGCTCAACATGTCCCCTCATAGGGCCATAATAGATCAAAGAGGAACAATATTGTTACATAAAAATGAACTAAGCATAATGTCTTCCTACATTTTATTTGCACATGTGGTGGCAGTTTTGCTTTAAATTATGGCTAATTTTAAGGTGCATTTTTGGAAATTTTGTCCTTGTCCATTGGGCTACAATGTCAAAAACACAAACAACAGAGGAGGAGGAACAAAGGAAGAGAAAAAAAGTGTTTCAAACATATGAAATAGCGGCATCTAGAATTCAATGTTCTCAAACATCATGTAATGAGCCTCTTTTTCATCCTTCATTATTATACACAAAATAAAGGATTATATTCATATAGACATGTGATCACCGTATTATTATATATATTTACCGCATACTTATAACAAGATCATGGTGTGTACTTCATGCCTGGTTGGAGATATGTTGTGAAAATTATCCCCTGAATCTATAGTGGCTGGACCATATAATCCCAAACTTGAATTATTAGGTAGGATCTACTGACAATGTGTTTGGCTTATCTGATTTTTAATGTGATTCCAATCTAATTTGTCTTTTGATTCTAGGACTTCTTATTTTAACTCATGAAGTTTTGTTGGAACCCGATGACCAATTCTTCCGATGGGAGGTCAAAATAGCTTGCACTTATTGCATTTTATTTATTTATGATGAATTCCCTAGGACCTTCACATGTTGTCACATCTTGGGGAATTGTACTGTAAATTTCTATATTTGATTAGGTCTCAAGGCTACCTAGATGATCATCATTGTATTAGGTATAGGATATGAAGTTTAGCTTTTGTGCAATTGATCTTTCTATGGACAATCCATCCAGGTTTATTTTTACTTCCCATGTGGGCTTATTTATGAATTGGGTTTGTTGCTTCGTATAATTCTTGATATTTAATTGTTACAACCCTTGATTTGGTGTCATAATATTTTCAAACCATAAAAGTTTTTATTATCTGTATTCTTGAATTACATCCAAGAATTTAGCACTTGGAGGGTTGATCAAGTTTACCATTCCTAACACCAGTAATTCTTTATTTAGTCTTGTGGACTGAGGTGATCCTTTCAGATTTTTTATTTCCTACTGAATATTGATTGCCGAGAGGTATGAATATTTGCATGCTTCTAAATGTTCCTCTCTTAGTGACAAAAAATCAAAAAGAGGGTTATGCAAGTATTTCATATCCTCTTTCCTACTTATTTGCTTTGAGTGAGATGTAATTGATTCTATGATTTCCTCCTGTCTACAACTCTGCATTGTATTGTAGCCTATCAAACCGTCCATCAAATAATTTTCCTCAGTCTGAATGTAAGGATCAAAGTCCCTTTTTATTTGGAAATATTCACTAACACTTGATATGGATGAACCAAGCCCTTGTTCATTTTTGTCATCAAAACCCTCTTATTGAAAATAGGTAGGCTACTAAAGTATTTTTGTAGCTTATAGGAGACTATCATGGTAATATTTTACATCTTCTTGATATCCAATCATTTCTACCCTTGATTCGGTGTCATAATATTTTTAACCCATGGAATTTTTGATTGTTTACATTCCTAAATGATACCCAAGAATTTAGCACTTGGAGGGTTGATTAGGTTTACCCTTCCTAACACAGTAATTATTTCTTTAGTCTTGTGGACTAAGGGGATCCTTTCAAATTTTTTGTTTCCTTCTAAATATTGATTTTTGGGAGGTATGAATCTTTGCATACTTCTAAATTTTCCCCTCTTAGTGACTAAAAATTAAAGAGGGGGTTATGCAAGTATTTCCCATCCTCTTCCCTACTGATTTACTTTGAGTGATATGTAATTGGTTATGTGATTTCCTCCTATCTACAACTTTGCATTGTATTGTAGCCTATCAAATCATCCAATAAATAATTTTCTCAATCTGAATGTAAGGATCACAATCCTTTTTTATTTAAAAATATTTACTAGCACTTGATATGGATGAACCAAGCCCTTGTTCATTCTTGTCATCCGGACCCTTAGGTTAAACATAGATAGGCTACAGAAGCGTTTGTGCAACATATGAGATACTATCCTGGTAATATTTTGATCTCTTCAGTGAGTTATTGAATCTCTATTTTTTGCTTCTGCTCTACTTGAACCTCAGATAGAGCATTGCCTCATGATATCCAATATAAATCATAATCAATTATTTTGAGGAATGAAGGGTGGGATGTAGTACCAAGGGACCCTAATGGGTATGAAGTTATGAGAGGTTGAAGTGGAACTATATCCTTCTAGGGTGGTAATTTTCCTACTTGAATCAGCATATTTTTATCTTCAAAATCTTCCTTGAAGTCTTGAGGAAACCTTATTTTCACAGGATTGTAGAATCAAAAGACTTATGTCGTGATAGAAGGCCCAAATATAGTATAAGTAAGCATGACCATGGGTTGGTCGATATTCTAGAGGGATTCTCCTCCAAGTTTTTTGGAAGCGTATGATGAATTCTAATATATCTTCATTTGGGGCTTGCTTGATGAATTGAAACTAGTTTGCTAAGGGAGGGTTGCTTGAGTAATCAAATATATCAATCAGAGCCTCCACCAGGTCAATTTATGTGTAAATACTTCCACCCTCCAAGAATTTGTACCATAGAAGGACCTTTCCTTTGAGAGAGAGAACTAGGAGCCTAAGCACCACATCCTCATGCATGATACCATGAAGCATTATCGAGTATGCAACATCTTGGCAATGCTCAAATGCAGTCTTATCTACCCCATCAAAACTTGACAAGTATTTCAAATTATTTTTAGGAATGTCATGAGGATTCTGAACATTCAAAGAGCTTGCGTAATTCCAACAAGGAACATTGTACTGAGCCATTACAACACTTAAGCTCTTGAAATCATTAGTTGAGCATAACTACTCTGCTAGTGAGGTCGAGGCTACTCATAAAACCTTGAGTCCTCCAAGAGATGGTTCTTTGAGAATGATGCAAAATGGCAACCGATCATGAATCTCAATCAATTTTTAGTAGAGTCACCTTATTCTACTCACGGTAACTGATCATCAAGTTCTGGTTAGTCTGCATGGGAGTCACCAAATGATGGAGATTATGGACCAAAATAGAATATAACCAAGTTAAGTTTAGATCTAAAAGGTAACTGGTCTTGGGATACAAATATCTAGATTTGAGTAGAGTCACCAAGTAATTTTTGTGAGATATAATAATATAGGAAATCATCTATCCTTGTACTATCCAACTAAGGGACCTTCGGGTCCCACCAAGCGTGCCAAAAATTTTTGATCAAAAAATCTATCTAATGGAAAGGTTTGTGCACCCATGGACCTTGACCAATATTGAAA
>JAQPPZ010016227.1:0-76113 GCA_028583015.1 Wollemia nobilis
CGAAAGTGGCATCCCTTTTGGGATGTTTTCCACAAAAAAAAAAAAAAACATGTCCTTCTGGTAGAAGAAATCAATCAAGAGGATAAAAATGGATGGATTGGTGATATAAGGAGGTATATACTAACTAGAAACGTTCCAATAAATTTGAGATTAAACAAAAATATAGATTCAAATGAAAAGCTATGAACTACACCTAGCTTGATGGCGTCTTATTTCAAAAAATATATGACAAGGTATTGAAGAAGAAATGGTGAAATTCTTACTAAAATAATATCATGATGAAGGTGATCATTAACAAATGATCATTCATAAAATTTTGAGAGTAAGGTATTATTAGCCCTCTATATTCATAATTTTCTTTCAATGGGTTAAATAATGTAAGGCATATTGCATGTTCACAAGTCATAAAAGAAAAAAAAATATATCCCTACAACCTATAGTTTTCATAGAGCCATTTTCAATAGTAGGACCTAAATTTAATTTGAGAGATCATCCAATTGTCTAGTGTCAAGCATGGTTGGGTCTTGGCTACCATGGAGTATTTCACTAGGTGGATCAAAGCCATCCTAGTTAAGTATTCCAATCAAGGGAATAGTCATCTAGTTGTTGGAGGATATGGGACACATTTAACAATGATTATGGATAATGTTGTTGTGTTCATAGGGTTTAAGGTACTATAGTTTGCAATGGAATATAGACTCATTTAGAAGACTTCATCAAATTACTATCTATAGGGTAATGGTTTGGCAGATTCTATAAACAAGAATATTGTAAATATTATAAAAAGTATAGTTGCTAAATATAACAAGGATTGATATACCAAAATAAAGAAGGCATTAAGGGTAGATAAAGTTACCCCAAAATCTTCTATTAGGACTTCATAGTATAAATTAGTGTTTGGAAAAGAAGTTATGCTACCAAATAATTTGGAAATTTTTTCACTCTAAATGTCTTAGAAATTGGAGTTATAAGATACTAATATTTACCTTGTACAAGCTATCTGAGTGCTTTGATGCAGTTAGAGGAATACATACAACAAGCCTTCCATAGTTTTGTACAACACCAAAATATAGGTAAGAAGTGGTTAAATAAGTGAGCCATGGATATAGACTTCAAAGGATGATATCTGGTGATGAAATGGGATGAAGAAAAAAATAAATTTGGTAAGCAAGAAAATTTTGATTCCTTTTAGAATGGAACATATTATATTGATAGATTCCAATCTCCTAATAATTATAGATTAGTCATGAAGGATTAAAGATCGTTTCCTATCTTCGTGAATGGGTATTATTTACACCCTCTCTGAGCCCTCAAAGATAAAGTTCTTCATGTGATATGTAAATATGTACATAGTGAATGTTTTTTTCATTTTCATCTTGTTTGCTCTTCTGCTATTTTCCTTTCATTTCAAAAAAAGAAGAAAAACATTTCCTTTGTACTTGAGTGAAAATCTTGAAAAATATACTTAGGTTTCCTCTCCTTTGCATTCATTTTTTACAAGTTCTAGCTTGATATTCAACAAAATTTAAAAAAAGCTAAGAAAATTTGTAAAATTTCACTAAGGGAAAATCCATAGTGATATTCACTTGGCAAAGAAGCTAACCCAAGCATATATCAACAAAAAATACACAATTCTTCCATGTGTTGGAGCTTCCAATTCACTAGGTTCTTCATGATTCATCATTAAAATAATGATGTTAGCATGATGTAGGGATTGCTTCTACATATGAGTATGAAAATTTTTCATAAGCACACGATATATTAACAAACAATGTGATCCATAAACATAAGAAAAAAAGCAAAAAATGATTATCATGCTAGTATAAACAATAATCTTGATGCCAAGGCAAGAGGGGGTGAAAGATAATGATATCATGATGATAATGAATAAAAATGTGCTCGATTCATTGATTGGAGAAATAAAGGTGATAAAAGGAAGTAACATAACAATTATGGCAACATAAATCCCTCTAATATATTAACATAATGAGCTAAGTTAAGCAACAAGGCATGTCATCTTGATGTTAACCTAATAAGACCAAATTTGTCAAATAGGAAATAAGCAATCTAGAAAGAGAATTAAAGATAACATGGCATAAATAACATGACATAAACACAAAGGCACCTGATCCATTAGGTGAAAAGGTATAATATAATGAATATGATAATGTCATGTTGATGTCACCCTAGAAAGGTATCAATTTGTCAACTCGATGCATGCACTATGAATTTATTTTGCATGTATATGATTTGTTGTAGGGAGGCTATAGGTGCCTATGTTCTAAAACCTCCTCTTCATCCACAATAGTGCATAAAACCCTTTATAAATAACAAACACTACAGGAGACCCTATAACAATGGTTAAGTTGAATTTGAAAGTATAAAAACCCTACTATTAGCATATTGAAGGTAATAATTCAAATATATGGAAAAACCTTGATAGAGATTACATGAGAAAGGAGACCTATTGGCAGTAGAAACCCTAAGAGGAAGGAAAGTAGGTAAAGGTAATAATCCTACTACTATGGAGGCTTCTAAAAACTATATCTAAGCTAGCAATACTCTTTCTAAGTGTTCCCTTATCACTTTCATGTATGCTCTATAACTACTTTTACACCATAACACCTCTACTAGGAGTGGACTTTGAATAAAATATTATAACCATAGATTGAGGATCATAGGGGAACCTAAACCCTAAGCAATGGTTAAATGCAATAAAATAAATAATCAATCCATCAATTCTATAGGGTGGTAATTTTTTAATAGTACCTTGAAAACTTATGAAATTCTCTAAGTCCAAGAGTTGTTGATTTGTTGACATTCTTCTGTTTGTATGGCATCTCAGGATAGCAATTAAACAAGTACTGATATAAAAGAAAATAAAATTTATGAAGTCAAAATATTAGCAATTAGTTGACCAATACTTTAATTTGTCAATCAATCAAAAAAATTGAAGTATTGTGGTTGACTATTTGTTGGAAGATCCCTTGATTTGATGACTCAACAATGTATCATTGATTCAAAACTTAGTAGAATTTCTAGTTCTTAGTGCATCTAAATTGTTAGACCCTCTTGAATTATCCTACAGGTATTGATCTAACCATATAAATCATTGAAGGAGAATCTAGGGAGGAGTTGAGTCACCTCCAAAGACATTCCCTAAAGAAGCCCCAAAGAAACCATCTACCTTAGGGAGGTTGACTAAACCTTCAAGGAAAGTAGGAAAGATAGTAGGTCCTACACCTCCTAAGCAAAAAAAGTAATAGAAAAAGAATAGGTTCATGGGCTAGATCTTCTAGAACATTTATAATATGGTGGAGGAAGGGGATCTAAAATGTGATCCTGGTGATTATTTAGTATAGGCCCTCCATTGATAGTAGATGAATCCTAGTGACATTGGGATGGTGGATAGGTTATAGACCATGAGGATAATCAATTTTTACTACCCATATTCTAGGACTACCCTAAGCTAGTGCATGCATGTGACTCGTACGATAACAAGAAATAACAAATAATCATAACAAAGCAATGAGATACTTCTTTCATTGTAATCATGCCTATGGATACCAAGGAGATGATGACAATCCAAGATGATAATATATGATGGACCTTCACTCACATAAAGTACTAGCAAAATTCTATGATGATAAGGGACAATATCAATGAGATGACTTCTTGGTCATTCAACTAAAGAATTTGACATATGTTAGGAGGTTCAAGTTTCCTATGAATTGATCTATTTAAATAGGAAGCATAGTGGATTATGTTGGCAATAACATTTATGATAGGTGTGAGGTTTGATGTTAATATTAGAAAATAATAGTTAAGTATTATTCATGTAGTATGAGACATAGTGTTCAAAATTATTCGACTACGCTTCATAAATAGATAATATGATGAAAACCAAACTAGAGAATTTTGAAGACATTTAAGTTTTTAATTTTACATCATATTTAGTATGGCTTAATTTATGTCAATAGAAATATTAGTTTTTAAACCTTGACCTGAGAAAGAAAGATATTGATGATAAGCCACTACTAGTTTTTGAGTGTATATATATACCTTGTTGGCTACCTATTGCTATGAATTCAATATAGGTGTATACAAATCTATTGTAAAGAGGATGCTATATGGGGTCCCAAGGTTTTCACTAGAAGCCAGGACACTAGTACAATGAAGGGGAAAGAGATCACTAGTTTTTATTTGAGGAGGTACTCATGTTTTGTGAGAGTATATGGGTACTCCTAGGAGACATGTAGATTCTCAAATTTTGTACAAGATATTATTTTTCACTTCAAGTAGTGAGGCAACTAGACTTGGTGGATAAGAGATCAAAAATAGGGTAAGGAAATCTAGCATTTTTTTACTATGAAAGGAGGTACTTGACTGTGAGACTAGTAAGTAAATGATGTGTAGGCAACATAGTAAAGTGGCTCAAGAGGTTCAAATTATTAGTCATGCATGATAAATGGGCCTATTATTTTAACACTATGTTCATGGGGATATTAATATAAAATAGGATTTCAGAGCATGATAGCCATGAACCTTGACTTAACTTGGAAGCTAAGAGAAACCTGAGTGAGGAGGATACCATGCAAAAATTAAATGCTAATAAAGCCTAGGAGGATAAGTACAAGGTATTATGGGATATCCCCTTTTCATGGTTTAGGTTTTATAGGACATTTGGACAAGTGAGTGGAAGGAAATAAATGATGATTATGATCCTAGCAATCCCATCAACCACTAGATAATGACTTCCCTTTCCAAGATGAGGAGCAAATAAAGTATGGAGAAAGTTGCATCCTATATCAAAATAAGATATTATAATAAAGCATAAGTACATGTAAAGTAATTAAAAGTAAGGTTCAAAAAGGATTTTTATCAAATCTAGGATGAGCAACACCCTTAGGAGTAGGAGAGAAAGACCCAAGAGTAGCCAGGGTATAAAGTGTCATCCTCCTACTAGTCAAGAAACCATGACCATGATAAGTGGATTAGCTTAGGCTATATACAAAGTGGTATATAAGAAGAGATAATCGATGAGTGAGACACCATGTAGGTTGAGCTAGAAGAATATGTGAAGGTTCTAAAACTAGAACATGATAATTTTAAGCAATAGTTGGAATGATACAAGCAAGGGTGACAAAAGTTGGAGCAAGAAAATAATAATTTAGTGAAGGAGATAGAATTACAAAGGTAAGAGATGGAAAAATATTTGAAATAAGAAATTAATAAGATCAACCAAATGAATAGATAGAAAGAAAACTCAAAAGGAGATCATATCTATAAAAACAAAAAATTTAGCTATTGACATAATAAAAGTTTTGTAGGATTACATGCTAGAGAAGATGAATATACAATACATCCAAGATTGTGAGGAGTTGCTTGTAAAGGCCCATGATCCTATTGATGCAATTAAATCCAATTTAAGCCTCAAGGACCAATCACATGCAAGTAATGAGGCAAAATAACAAGGCCACCAACCAATAATTTCAATAGACATGTCTACCTTCCAAGCAAATTGTGTAGATGTGGTTAATGAACATACCACTAAAGCAAGAAATTTTCAAAACCTACAAGGCCTTCTGTGAGAGTCTTAAGGATGTTATAGGGAAGCCAAAGGACTATATTGATAAGTTGGTCTAGATAGAACTCCCAAAACCTCTTTTAGATAAAGAAAATATTATTCCTAAAGATCATTATACAAACTTGATTGAAAAATAGAAGTGGTTGTACAAGAAAATAAATATTCCCCAACAAATATGGTGACTAATGCCCTAAATTCCATTTCACACTTATAGTAATTATTGGAAGGGATTAGATTAGTCCCCAAGATGGAAGAAGACCTACCAAAGGAGGATTTTGATGATCTAGATACAACAATGACATAGTTGGATAATGTGAAGATTCCTTCCAAAGACATGTGGAAAGACATAAAATATGCCACAAAAATAAGAAAAGGGGGCACTTCCACTAAAATTTTATAATTTTGACCAATTTTAAAGAATCTAAGGCCCAATGGATTAAGGTACTATATTGAGTACAAATTTTTAAAATAAGTGGTGTCAAGCAAGGAAGAGTGAAGGTCTCAAACAGAAGGGATAAGAGTCAAAATTTGCAGGCCTTGGGAATCCAAGCCTTTGCTAATTTTAGAATAATTAGGTGGGAAGCAAAATAGAACCTAAAATTAACTAAACCTAGAGTTCCTCGATTCACTAACCTAATTGGTGATCTATTGACCAAGTTTTGATTTGTCAACCAATTGATGATCCATTGACTGTCCTATGAATCAACATGAAGATGCAAAGTATAGGAGCCTGAAATATATTTTTTATCTTTTGCTATAAATGTAGAAGTGAATCCTAATTACTTAGGGGGAAAAGAGGGTTAGATATTTCCTATAAATAAGATCCATGGGATCATTTGTAATATATTTTATACATTTTGATAAATACTAGAGCTATGCTTTATGATTAAGCATTGTACTTTTTACATTTTGAATATTAATAGAAAAATACACATGATAATGGGGTATTAACTATATTTTGACCTCTTGATGCATGAGTGAATGGCGTTTTTATTGTTTCCTTCTCACCTCCTATTAGTTCTCTTTTATATGGATTTGTTCTACCCTAATGCCTGACCACACTGTCATTATTTTGTCACCTCAGTGTAATCCAATTGGTCACTTATACTAGTCTTTCTATGGTCTCTACTATATTCATCTTAACTGCACTAGTTTCATTTTTTACACTTAGCCAAGTTTATATTAGCATACATTAGTGGGAAAATGACCTAAATTTAGAAGTGATGGGACTTAAACCTCCCCTATTATAGCTATTTATGTGGAATTGTGGGTGCAAATTCAATTAGACATTTTTGTGAAAATCAACAAGGATGCACAAATATCAATAATTCATGGAGTATGCTAATAATCCATGATATCATCAATTAAGTGTTGAGATATAAAAAATAAATTATATCTCATAATTTCATTTTTCATGATGAAATATTGCATGGGAAGTGTATGTAGGAAAAGAGAATGACATAATAAATTTCATCATCCATGAATAGTGTAAAATATCAAGGCAATGTATGTTAAAAGAATATTGTAAAGATAACTAGTATCTTGACATAATTCTAAATATGATAGATTAAATTACATATTGTCTCTCTAGTAGGTTTCCTCCCTCTTTCATTTTGCCATATTTTTCTCGTTTGATTTTTTCTTGTTTTTGTGCTCTTTGTTTTTACACATATTTGATGCAACAATGTCTTGTAGTGCATATTTTAATGGAAGATCTTAATTATTTGTTTTTGGAAGACCCAAGCATCTAATAGAGATATACTTGCCAACCCTATGAGTAGTTTCATAGCCACTATGGGGGTAGTGCAATCTCTTCAAGAAACACTTATTATAATCATATTAAAAAAAAAAATTGCATCATTTTTATAGAAAAGAGATAACCCATAGAAAGAACAATCATGTGCTAGGGAAAATTTTGAAATATAACTAATGGATTTGAATATATGATGGCAAATAGTATAATTTGTAATATATTTCTATGTTTTTAACAAATTTTTGTTATATTTTGACCAATTTCTTGCTATATATATGACAACAATTTTTTGATCATGTCTTTTATGAGAAAGTAAGGAATGACTTCACATGTTCATATTACACCTTAAAAGCATTTCCTAATAAAAATATAAGAAACTAGGCATGAAGAGGGAGTAATATAGGTGGTGCAATGATTACCAAATGATACTTGATAATTCATACTCTAAATATTCCTTATACTTGGTTAAAATCAAGCCTAATATGATGACAAATAATATTTATAGAATGCATTGATATAGAGAACACCCACCATATGGTGGAAGCATGGGAAGATGACCTTGAAGGAGCACATACATAGATTGAAAAAGTAAGATACTTAGGAGGAGCCTTTGAAGTAGTGCTATCAAGTGTGTATACAAGGTAATTGTTTAATACACTAGGATCAAGCATAAAATAAGGTAAAATTTGTTTTTGAAAAGGACTATTTTTTTCCATAATTAACATTTTTTATCATATTATCATCTATTTTTTAATAATCCCCATTTTATATATTAAATATATAAGTTTCACCCTTAATACATGCATTAGATTGGTGAATAGGACATGAGGACCTTGGTATATGATGATATATGACACGACCATTATGGAATATTATGCCTTGAAGAGGACTTGAACCTGTAGACACCAAAACAGCACCAATCTGATTATGTGACTACAAGCACTGACCGAATTGGCATACATACCCCCTAGGGCAGCCTCCAGAGGTTAAAACAGTGGTCCTAACCACTCCCAAATCAGTTTTGGAAGGTCAGAGGTCAATTTTTGCACCTTTTAAGCACTTTGCTCCCTATTCGTCCCACCCTGGGATGATTAGAATCCTATTCGCCCCACCCCGGGATGATTAGCAACAATCGCTCCAGGGTGGGACGATTAGCAGGTTTGACTAGAAAAAAGTCAAACCTTGACAAATGGCAGCCTAAATCCGCCACCTAACTTCACCTTCAAGGCATGCAATTGCGAGGGACGGTTTCAAATCAGAGAGACTTCAGTCAAGCATGCCCTGATCATGGAGACCTCAATCAAGGAGACCCTAAATTAGGGAGGAATCTTCTCTCCCCCAAAGAGGCATAATGAGCCAAGTGGCACCCTCGCATGCGCATTCAAAGGAGACCCTTAGGTCTATAAAAAGGTGAGCCTCCTCACCCCAAAGGGAGAATAGAGCTGGAGCATTTGGAGCAATGAAGTGTTGCCGAACTATACCCCCATTCCTCTTTGTGCTTCCTACATCCCTAATTTCTCTTTTGGAAGAGAGGTTATCGGGTGAACACTAGGAACGCAATCCAGACCCAAAACCCAAGAAATCGGCCATAATCCCACCCCAAACTCATCGACACAACCCCCTAGGAGGTTTTGGACCCATCCCACTTGGATTGGTGTCAAAACTAGGCCCTAAACGGTGGGCATCCCACCCCCGGGTGCCCCCCGAACTACTGCAGTCCTAATCGCCCCACCCCGGAGTGATTAGAAATTTGTGCATGATTTATTTACTATTATTTTTGCATCCTCTTTTATTTAATGTACTTATGTTGTTGTCCAAGTTTCATTGCTTTCTGACATGATTTGACCTGGTTTATGGTATTTTTATGCGTTTACTAACCTACAGGGAGCGCCTTCAGATACAGGATGACCTGGGTAGAATATGCCAAATATGACCTTTGGGTCATCTCAAAATGTTGTTTTTAGTCTAACCCCAAGTTTGCAGGAGTTTTGGAGGCCTCTGGGTAGGACATTTGCAAGGTCACTTTTTGCAAGTTTTGTGACAGTCCCCAACGTCCCACCCCGGAGCGATTAGAAATATGTGCATGATTTCCTTACTATTATTTTTGCAATATGTCCTAGATGATATCCTAATGCCTCTGTTAAATTTTCATTGCATTATGACATGATTTGACTGTAGTTTTATCATTTTATGTGTTAACTAGCTCGTAGGGTGCCCCTGTCACATATAGGAAAATATGGGTAGGATAGGTAGATTATGAGCATCTGGGTAGTCTTAAAATCACATATAATTCCTAACCCATGAGTTTTAGGTGATTTGGATGAGCATAGGTGGGACATTGGAGCGCTCACCTTGGAGAGGCCCCCGACGGGCAAACGCGCATAACGGGGCCGTCCGATGCCGCTTCGATGCAAAATTAGGTGATACCAATTCTAGAAGTTGTCCTTTACATTTATATATCATTCTGTAATCAATTTATCAACCTTATCACTGATATCCCACAAGCGCCACTGGAGGCCTTGGGGATTGCATGTCTTTCGGGATACGCATATGCTATTAACGATTTGTTGTCTTTCTATGTGCACAGGATCTCACCACCAGGAATACTAGAGGGGAAGCAAGGAATGATGAACACATGGACACAAGTGGCGGCAAATTTTGGCCCGCCCACTTCGAATGTGGGCACGCGGAAGACCCTGGAAGCGTATCGTCCGATCTTGTTCTTTCGGGCATCCATTAATGTAACAAATTGTATCAAATGTTTTGAGCCCTAGAGGGGGGACGTATTGTAATAATATTAAAAGCAATATCAATAAAGGAGGCCCCACTTTTGTTTTGCTCACATCTCGTTTATGCGTCATTCCCTTCATGCATTGCTCTTCGCATTCGTAGGACTTAGCATCTGTATCCATTTTTGTTTGCATCATATCGGTACGCCATTTTTCTGCATTGCTTTTAGTGGCGATCATGGTGGGACCCTGTCCCCTGCTGTTAAGATCAAGTTTTTGATCCAAATTTTGTGGTTTTTCTTTGCAGGTGTTACGCATTCGGGCACTGGACTGCTACTCGTGCCACCCCGGGATGAATACGTATTCGTCCCACCCTATGACGAATGCAGACCTGCTATTCATCCCACCCCGGGATGATTAGAGCTCTGTGCATTTTTTGAACAGAAACTCAGAGGCAGTTGGTTTAGACAGAGAGGAGGTAGGTCTTCTGAACATCCTCTATGTTTTTCTACTTTCTGTTCCTGCATTTTTCTGTTTTCTTTGCTTTATTTTTAGACACTTGCATAGAAAGGTTAAGTAGTTTGTTTTCCTTTCTTGCAATAAAATAAAAATAAAATAAAATAAAAACATAGAGTAAATTAAATGGAAAGAACTTGATTAGGAATGCATTTTTCTCTGGTTTGCATGTATGATACTTGCACAAATGGCAAGTCCTCATTATAGGTTTCAGTTCTAGTTAGGTTTTGTGATTTCCTTTTTGCTACTAATTGTCTCTGAAAGATAAAACGTACTTTAAAGCATTGCATTAGTGAAAATCATATTTTGTTGTATGTTTTCTTTCTTTACACAATTAAAAGGAACCACACACACCACCTAATAAAATTAACATCAAGGAGTTGGTCTTAATACCCCAACACTTGATCAAGACCAACGGTGGATTTCATCACCACCTTGGCTTGGATTTTGCATACATATACCCTGATCGCAATTGTTGCTAGACGTAAATCTCGATGAAAGCTGACCAAGTGTAGCGGGGGTGATTCCCCGTGCATGAGGATAAGTCTTCTATGGTAGGTGTCAAAAACAGAGCGATCCCCCTTTCGTACCGCCTATGTTCCACTTACTATTCTTCTCTCGCGTACCAATAGTTTCCCTCACGTAAGGGCGGGTATATTGAGAGGTTCGGTATAACGGCCTGGCAATGGTATATTGAAGGGGCGACCATTTTGGAGATACAAGAGCCCTCATTATGCATGTATAACAAAGTTTTCTTTACAAGATTTACACAACAAAAATCAAACACACTGAACTAGATCTAGGGCACACATTTAATCTATAAACGAGATAATCATTTCTTTGTTTGTGTGGTCCCATTTTGTTTGGTATAGCATAAAAATTGTAAAGGAGATAAAAATATACGTATCTTTTTAGAAAAACCACCACCATGGTGTATACCCGTAGCCAAGCCCAATCACGGGCAAAAGTTGTGGAAAGTATACAAGGAGGCACAAGTCGCCTCCGTTATAGCCCCAAGGACTTGGTTATACCACCTTGGAAGCCTGACCCACAACATAGTCCACACTATGCCACTACAGAAAAGGACTATAGAGGCACCCCTTTGAGGGGCACTCCCATTCAACACAGACCCTCTCAGGAGGAGTACACACATGGGAAGGCCCCCTTAGACACTCATTATGAGTGGCCACTACGCGATGAAGTGCTAGAGAAGCATAGGGTTCATAAGGAGGGGCCACATGATTATATCATTCCCCCTCCACCCCTCATTATTGTTAGAACTAATAGGCCAAATCTAGAGTGCAAGGCTCTTCAGATAGGGCGAGCCAACTCTGCCCGTCCCTTTCACATGTACGAAAGGGAGCACGAGGAAAACTAGTATATTCCTCAAGAGCAATACACCATGCGGGAGCAATGCGCCTCCACACCTATTGATTATCAAGATCACCTATTGAGGCCAGAGCCTCGGGTGAATGTTGCTAACCTCGATAGAGGAAAGTGACCCATAGAGATCTCGGATCACCACGACCGAGATAGATGTGTAGGGGAGGCATCTAGGCCTCCTAGACCTAGGACGATGGAACAAATCGACTTGGCATTTGCCAAACATGCCGCCCGCCAAGCGCAAATCACGTAGCTTAGGCAAGATGAGCAACAGGTAGAACAACTGTATCATCTTAACAAAGAGCGCATTCAATGCCAGACAGATGAGTTGCTCTAGAACACTATGCACGAGAGGATTCCAACCCCTCGCATGCATAAGACAAAAATTTATGAGAGGCACAACCCCTTAGTACGAGACAGGTCTCCATGACCTTATCAAGCGTTGCCTCCAAGACCTCCTAGACCGAGCGGGAGGCCACTCCTAGAACCAATGATGGGCGTCTTCCTGGGCACCCCTTCCATGTTTATAGGGCCCCCCCAAAAACTCCTCAGAGGGGCCTAGGGGGAATTTGGGGGAGAAGAAGAGGGGGGAAAAACCCCCCCCCAGGGGGGGGGGTGCCCTCCCCCCCCCCTCCGGGCCTCAAGTTCCTCGCAATTCACAATGGGAAAAAACAAAGAAGGGGAAATAAAATCCTTCCAATGCATACAAAGCATTTTATTAGAGCGCTTAGAGTCTATGGAGACCAGAGACTAGGGGGCCCCAAAAGCCCACCTTATGCCAACTCCACCCCCCCCCTCCCCCTCTATTTTCCCCCCCCCCCCCCCCCACACATGCCTCAAAATGCCTCAGTTGGCAATTTTTAGAGGGGATGAGGATGCCCAAGAGCACGTAACAAGGTTCCTGAGTCAATGCTTTGGCATTCAGGACAATGATGCATTGCTTCTGAGAACGTTTATAACCACGTTCGTAGGCCCTGCCTCGGATTGGTTTACCCAGCTACCGAAGCATAGCATCAATAATCTAGACCAACTAGTGGACGCGTTCCTTGAACATTTTGCCTTCAACACCAAGAAGAAGGCATCCTTAAGTGACCTAGCTGGCCTTAAGCAGTATGATGATGAGACCATAGCCGCTTATGGGAATCGGTGGAGGACATTGCTTTCAAAGCTACCTTACCTCCCTCCCATGGCCGACATGACTCAAATGTTTTCAAAGAGTTGCTTAAGGTCGATCTCCGTGCTATTGTAGCTGCAGCAATATGCCACCCTCGAAGAAGCCTTGGTGCAAGCCAGGATAATTGAGGAGATCAAAATACAAGACGGTGAGATTGCCAAGCCACGCAAGAAAGAGTGGACCAAAAATGCTAAAATTGGGCCCATGCAACCGAAACCCGTCGTGGTCAATCAGGTTGCCATAACTATACCAAAGCCTGCACAAATGACACAACCCCCAAAGGCTAATTATCAGGCAGTTCCTCTTGATAACTATGAAAAGGAAAATCATAAACAAGAGCAAAATCAACAACGTCGCCCTAGGCGATAATTCACACAATTCACGGAGTCTAGAGACTCCTTGTTTGATCGCTTGTTCATGGTAAACCTGATAAACTTGCTGGAAAGTCGACCCATAGACCCCAACATGCCAAAACCCAAGGGCTATAGGGAAGACTTATATTGCAGATTTCATCGACAAAAAGGACACGAAATCTCCACTTGTTGGAAATTCAAACACTTAGTGCAGGACTTGATAGACAACAAAATGCTCATGGTAGATAATCCCGTAGCGCTGAGCAACCAACAGATGGAAGTCTTCAAAGACCCCCTGCCTGCCCATGATACGCAGGCAAAGACTTTACAAGTGAACGAGGTAACACAAAACTGCCCCATGCAAGGATACGTAGGGATGATAAGCATCGTGACACGAAACAAAAGATACCCAAACATGGCTACACCCACTGCAGCTACAGGAGATGTTCCATCAACGTCACAACCCCCGCAACACCCTACGCAACCTCCCTCGCCTAGACCAGTGGCCACGATTCGGACTAAACTTACTCAAAGTTTAAGGACCATGTCGGCTAGGCTCTCCATTTATGAGCTCATCCAACAATCGTCGCCCCATCGGGAGGCTCTGATGGAGATACTCAAAGCCATTGAGCTACAACCCCATGAACCCAATTCTTTCAACAACTTTGTGGGACATGTGAGACGATGCACAGAACCAGTCATAACCTTCAGGGAAGACGAACTAAAATTGGTGACTGGTGATATGGTGGATCCACCCCTGCACGTCATTGCGTGGGTCAACGAGATTCCATTCAAGAGGGTGTTGTTGGACACTGGCTCGTCCAGCAACATAATCATGACAGTGGCATTAAAACACCTTAAGCTGCTAGCATCCCACATTGTGGCATCCACTTACACTCTTCGAGCATTCAACGACGCGTTATGCTCGATGGTTGGCACAATTGTCCTGCCCATCCAAGTAGGACAAAAGACCATTCCTACGTTGTGTCACATCCTTGAGGGTGAGATGGCCTACAATATTTTGCTAGGCCGGCCTTGGATCAGGGACATGAAGTGTGTCCCTTCGATAGCCCATCAATGCCTCAAATACACATACGAAGGGCAAGTACATGTAGTCCCAGCAGACTTAGAGCCCTTTAAGTTTTGCAATGCGGTGTAGCTGATGCCACAATCGACCCTTCCATCGACACATTTGGACTTTCAATTGAATCCGTCCACTCAGGGTCCGATTCCGCCTACATCCCCACTGTTGAGTCCCTCAACTCACCAACCTGGCCCATCTTCGTCGTCTATTCCTTCACCCACGATGCCACCTATGGTGGCCATACCGAAGGACAATGGGAAGAAGCCCCTAGAGGAGGTACCACCATTAGTCTCAACCATCTCTACCGAAGAGGTGCCTAGCCGAATGGAAGTCGAGACACCTGGTTCACCCAACATGGAGTGGACTCAGGGAGAACTCCCATTCCCTCCCCCTCAACCATCGACGATTACCATTGAGATGGCCAATACGGGCCTAGGGGAGTACCTAGTGTGGAACATTGTGGCAACACCCACGCTCGAATCCATGCAAGACATGGGGAGACCTCACCTCCCCATCGGTACTATCATCCCTCTAGGCTACCCACCAAATCAGACCAATTTTGTATATGGGGGCCTCGAGAATGGCATTGAACCCTACCTACAAGAAGAAGAAGATGAAGAGCCATTTGCTGAGAATGTTGACTATCTGTCCAACCCGGACTTCGCCTTGAAATACCTAGACCAATGTAATTGGCATGGATATGGATTGGGCAGATACGAACAAGGAATGCGCACTCTTTGTCAACCGAGATACCAGATGCAATATGATAAATCAGGAGTAGGGTTCAACCACCCTTTGCCCCTTGACATCTTGGTAGAAACCATGCAAGGCCTAGGTCTAGGCAATAGGGAGGGGTTGGCACAAGATCCATATGCCAATCCCAACACAACATACACATTGGGGGATTATCTCCCATTGTTAACAACAAACCTTGTTGACCTCAACAACCCCTCCCCTTTGATCGAGGAAGGAGAAAGTTCAAGAAGTAACCTCCAAAGGGGATATGAACAAGATCAAGGGGGGTCTTCTGAAGATGAGTCAGATTATGAGGTAGCACCTTGGGACCCTTTTGAGTCCGATAGCAATCACTCGCAGGTGACACCCATTGACGACTATCAGGAGAACTTCGTGGCAATGTTCCCCTTTAATGTTCCAATCGGGCAATTGCTACCTCTAGAGAATCCAGCCCTCCCGCAGAGAGCGAAACAACCCAGAAGGGACCAAATCAACATGCTCAAACAAAATGAGCCTCCCATGCCGGCCATAAGGCCAAGTGATCCACCGGAGGAAGAAGATCCAAATATCTTCTTCAACATCGACTACCTGCGTGCCAAATTTTTGGCTTTCATAGAGAGTGAGGATAGTGATCAAGAAATGCCTAGTGGGAGGCTATACCAGCCAGAGGGGCACATAGTTGTCGGAGCCAATGAAGGCCTATGGATCTTCGATAGCGACTATGAAGATGAGACTGAGATGGCATATCTCAACCATATGAGGCAACAGGAATACCCCATAGACATCGATGATATGTTTGAACATCTAAATATGGGACCAAGGCATAGGTGGCATTTAAATCAAGTACAGCTAAACCAAGTGCTTCATCCACCATTTTGGGCATACAGGGAGCACCTCCCACCTAGAGACCCTATAGGGCCATCAGTGCCAAGGGCAAACCCTGTCCTTCTATCCGCACATAGGGCCGATCCTTTTGTGCCAGTACCCACAGAGCCAGATCCGGGGTACAAGGATCACCAAGGATGTCCGAATCAATGCCCACGTGGCAATGGAGACCAAATTCATTCCATCAACATGATCTCCATTGATTTAACCACCCCCATCCGCAATCAAGCCGATCCAACATGACCATTGTATCTAGACCTAGATGCCATAGACTGGGATCGTGCTGACTCACCACCATCCCCATCAGAGTACTGGCCTTGCGGTGAGATGTTTCATTTCACCCCAAGATAGACTCGGGATATCTTCCATGCTGAAGAGGAACCCGACATTCCCAACGTAGATCTAAATTCAGCAAATGATATCCACCTGATCCCAACTCCACACCAGTTGGAGGACGGATCCCACATGTCAATCGAAGAGACGATTGACGTAGACATCGGTTCTGATCCAATGAATCCACAAATCATCAAGCTGGGGGTAAGTTTATCCCCCGAAGAGCAAGCCGATTACATTGCCCTTCTCAAAGAGAAGAAGGAGGTTTTTGCATGGTCCTACAAAGACATGTCGGGGCTAGACCCACAGCTAGTCACGCATAATCTAACACTTGATCCGACAGTCAAGCCAATCAAGAAAAAGCTACGTAAGATGCACCCAACAATGGCCTTAATGGTCAAATATGAGCTACAAAAGTTGTTGGATGCATAGTTTGTCATCTGCGTAGATTACCCACCATGGTTGTCCAACATGGTACCCATCAAAAATCTTGATGGGAGGATTCGCATATGCATCGATTTTCGAGATTTAAACAAAGCGAGTCCCAAGGATGATTTCCCCTTGCCTAGCATCGACGCATTGGTAGACGCTACAGCAGGCCATGAAATGCTTTCCCTCATGGATGGTTTCTCGGGATACAACCAGATTCGTATCAATCCCGATGATCAACTAAAAATGGCGTTCACGATGCCTTGGGGGACATTTTGTTATAAGGTCATGCCCTTTGGCCTTAAAAATGCTGGCGCCACTTACCAACGCGCTATGACATACATCTTCCATGATCACATGCATAAAACTTTGGAAGATTATATGGATGATTTGTTGGCCAAATCTCTTTTGCGCCAAAATCATCTCGATGACTTACGCAAGATCCTTGATCGCCTCATCGAACACAAGGTTAGGCTAAACCCCAAGAAGTGCGTATTTGGCATCACATCTAGAAAACTCTTGGGTTTCATAGTCTCAAAATGAGGCATCGAGGTAGATCCAAATAAAGTCAAGGCAATCCTTGAAATGCTTCCCCCAACCACCATCAAGCAGCTCAGAAGCTTGCAGGGTAAGGTCGCGTCGATCAAGCGCTTCATAGCGTAGTTATCTGACAAGTGTCGACCCATGAATAAATTATTACACAAGGGGGTAGCATTTCATTGGGATGACGAGTGCCAGTCAACCTTCGATGACATCAAACAATACTTGGCTTCGCCACCAGTATTGGCACCACCTAGACCAGGAGTGTCATTCTATTTATACATCTCAGCTACTGAGGTGGCACTGGGCGCCATGCTAGCCCAGAAAAATGAACTACATAAAGAACAGGCTAATTATTATCTTAGCCGCACCCTGGTTAGTTATGAACTTAACTATGCATACGTTGAGAAGCTATGCTTGGTGGTGGTATTTGCCACCAAAAAGCTATGCCATTACATGCTGAGCAATACGACGTATGTGGTGTCTAAGGAGAATCCATTGCGGTACATGATGAGTCATACTTATCACAGTAGTCGCACGACGAAATGGATCATGTTGTTGACGGAGTTTGACATCGAATTCATTGGACAAAAGTCCATCAAAGGTCAAGTCATCGCCGATCAACTAGCAGAGGCTCCTCTCGAAGACGATCAGCCTCTGACCGTAGAGCTGCCCGATGATGGGGTCTTCCATGTCTCAGAATCGCCAGATTCTGATGAGCCTGAGTCACAGGCCGACATAACCTTATTTTTTGATGGTTCTAAATGTGAGCAAGGGGGTGGCACGGGAATCATGTTTTTCACACCGCAAGGGGCTCCAATGCCTTTATCATTTAAACTTGATTTCCCGTGCACCAATAACAATGTTGAATATGAAGCCTTGCTCATAGGTCTTCAGACAGCCATCACCATGAACATCAAATGCTTGAATATCTTTGGTGATTCACTATTAATTGTCAACCAAGTGAAAGGGGTATTCCAATGCAAATGCCCAGTTCTGTAGGCCTACAAAGCCCTTGTGGATAAATTCCTGGCAAAGCTTGAATGGTACGACATCGAGGCACTCCCTCGATCATCGAATCATTTTGTGGACACTATGGCCTCCTTGGGGTCACTAATCCCGCAAGACATTTCTGGTGAGATGACAACCATTCAAGTCAAAATGTTATCGCAATCCATGATGGAGCGTGCAAGCTCTGACATAACGCCAGGAATCCACCTGATCCAGATTGAACCATCTCAGGATAGGTTCTCTCGAATCCATGATAGTCTGAATCATGCCAACTGGGGGTCTTTGTTCTCTCCAACCCCTCTTAATAGCAACACAACGCTATTTTTACAAGTTCTTTCCCGCTCAGCTTTTGCTAGGGATGAACTTCAAGAGGGATCGGCCATTCATACCATCGAGGTTTCTGATCAGCAGGATTGGTACACACCCATAAGAGACTATCTCAAGTTAGGTAGCCTCCCACTTGGATTGTCGCACGCCGTGAAAAGATCATTCAAACAGAAAGCGGCAAAACATGTCTTGCTAGGAGACATTTTATACCATCGAAGCTACGAAGGAATCCTCCTCCATTGCTTGGACCAGCAAGAGTCCACTTGGGTGATCACCCAAGCGCACGATGGTACATGCGGTGGCCACTTCAGCGGTATGGCCATCGCAAAGTGCATTCTTCGCATGGGCTATTATTGGCCATCTTTAGAGCGAGATTGTTGTGCATATGTGCGGAAGTGCATGAAGTGTCAACACCATGCTAACTTGACACACGTACCTTCTCAAGCCTTGCAACCGATCCAATCGGCTTGGCCATTTTCGTAGTGGGGCTTAGATCTCATCGAAAAGATCTCCCCGCATCGTCAGGTCATCACACGTTTATCATAACGGCCACAGAGTACTTCACTAAGTGGGTGGAAGCAATTACGCTTACCTCTACGATCGGGCCCCGCATTGCGGAGTTCATTTTACATAACATCATATGTCATTTTGGTATTCCATCCAAGATCATCTCGGATAATGGGACGTCATTTAAGAACAAATATGTGCGTGCTTTGACAACAAAGTACAAAATTTAGCACAATTTTTTGACACCTTATTATCCGCAGGCAAATGGGCAAGCAGAGGCGTCAAACAAAATGCTAGTTGCCATCCTTAAAAATATGGTCATAGATAGTCATAAGGATTGGCACATCCAAATACCACTTGCCCTATGGGCTTATCGCACTAGCATTTGGATGCCCATTAGGGCAACTCCATTTTTGCTAGTGTATGGCTCCGAGGCAGTCATGCCTCTCGAGTTGGAAATACCCTCCTTGCGCATATCAATGCAAGAGTTCATCGATGATGACACTGCATGGCAGGCCCGGTTAGACCAGCTTACGTTACTCGATGAACGATGCGTCAATGCTCTCGAGCATTTACGTATCTATCAAGAGCGACTTAAGAAAGCATACAACATGAAAGTTCACCTGAGGGACTTTCAGGTCGATGACCTGGTCTTAAAAGAGAACCAACAAAATTCTAACTTGCCGCCCCATTTAAGGGACAAGTTCATGGCAAATTGGTTAGGTCCATATGTAATCGATAGTAAAATAGGACCTGGAACATACCGGCTCACCTCTCTTGAAGGAATCAAGGAATTAGAACCCTTGAACATCAGTCATTTGAGGCCATTCAACATTTAAAGAGCCATGGCCCACCCCAAAAGCTCCAAGGATTCTCGCAATCGCTTGGTCAACCTAAAATACCCCAAAGGTATCTATAATCCCTTTGGTCAAACCAAAAGCTCCAAGGGTTCCTCACCACTTGGTCAACCAAAAACCCCAAAGGTATCCATAATCCCTTTGGTCAAACCAAAAGCTCCAAGGGTTCTCCAATCGCTTGGTCAACCTAAAATGCCCCAAAGGTATCCTATAATCCCTTTGGTCAAACCAAAAGCTCCAAGGGTTCTCCATCGCTTGGTCAACCAAAATGCCCCAAAGGTATCCATAATCCCTTTGGTCAAACCAAAAGCTCCAAGGGTTCCCACAATCGCTTGGTCAACCTAAAATCCCCAAAGGTATCTATAATCCCTTTGGTCAAACCAAAAGCTCCAAGGGTTCTCCACATCGCTTGGTCACCCAAAATGCCCCAAAGGTATCTATAATCCCTTTGGTCAAACCAAAAGCTCCAAGGGTTCCTGCAATCGCTTGGTCAACCTAAAATGCCCCAAAGGTATCTATAATCCCTTTGGTCAAACCAAAAGCTCCAAGGGTTCCCACAATCGCTTGGTCAACCTAAAATGCCCCAAAGGTATCTATAATCCCTTTGGTCAAACCAAAAGCTCCAAGGGTTCCCACAATCGCTTGGTCAACCTAAAATACCCCAAAGGTATCCATAATCCCTTTGGTCAAACCAAAAGCTCCAAGGGTTCCTCACCGCTTGGTCACCCAAAATCCCCCAAAGGTATCTATAATCCCTTTGGTCAAAACCTCCAAGGATCCATAAGAATCACTTGGTCCACACCCATTCGGGTTAAAACCACCATAACGAATATTCAAAAACAATAGATAATCAAAAATAACAAAAAATTGCATCTCACTTTCATGCATAATCTTAAAAATCAAAATACAAAAAAAAAAAGTTGCATTAGGCATCGCATACATACATTGCATATTTGTTGGTCATACATGTCAAACACACCATAGACTGTAATTACTCGGCAATTCCATCATTTTCCACATTTTTCCATTTTGTAAATGATCCAACAAGAATAACGCCATTCGCATTTTTGCCATATCATAGTCAGTTGTCTTTTAATGTCTTTAGGGTTTTCGTCATCAGTTGTCTTTAGATTTCTAGTCAAATGTTGTACAAAGTCAGACCAATTTTTACAAGGTAGAGTTTTACTTGGATCACGCCTTGTTACATAGCATCCCAACACAAGCTTAAAACACATAAAAATTCCCAAGTTGTGTGAACGAAAGATGAAACCTGCATAGCGGACTAGGTTACCATAAGCGAAATGGTTATCTTGCTCATCCCCCTATGCAAATGACCCCAAGAATGCTGAGAGTTGGCAAAAGGACAAGCATCTTCCCTACCCAATTCCCCCAAAATAAACAGTGGTTTTTACCACTATCAGAAATCCCAAATTCTCAAAAAGTTGCAAACATAAAAAAACTGCAAAAGTCAAAGTACAAACTCCAAAGTTTGACATCAAAACCCTCAAAGTGCACACATCAAAAAGCACAAGAAATAGTGATCCCCATCACTCAAAATTCAAATCCCTTGCTCAAAAAAAAAAAAAGAGAAAAATAAACAGTGATTTTTATCACTATATATGAGAGCAAGTATCCCATAAAATTGAAAAGGGAGTCGAACTTGAATCCCTGGAACTCTCAACATTCGAAAGGTCATGAGGTGATCCTCAGTCCCGGTTTGGTGGATAGCCTGCTGGTCACTGGTGGCAAACCTCCCGCATGATGATATATCTATCGCATTAGCCGTTGGGCATATGTACAGATCAATGTTTGCATGTGGATGAGCTAGCTTATGGTATCCTAGATTGCGTCATAGATTAATCTTACTAAATGCAACAAAGGAGTTAGTGGAGCTAATTAGGTGATCCTCAGTATAGGTTTGGTGGACAGCCTACTTGGCACTGGCGGTATCCTTACGAATACCACATCAACGAACTCAATCGCACACACAGGGATGTGAAATAACTTGGTCAAACTCAAGTCTCGATTCGTACCTTGTTCGAAAGTCTTGTAAGATAATGTACAGTCTTGACTAGTTAGTTAAAGCATCTGAGTCTCAGAAAAACCTTAACTACATTCTAAAACAATTGTTGTACATTTCATTACTTACATCACCATCAAAAAATACAAAACAAAAAATTACAAATGCAAAGTTATTTCATAAAGCAATCACATAGTACAGAAAGCCAGTAAATCCTGTACAGTCTATGGTGCCACCGCTTGTATACCAACAAATCATTCCATCCATTCCATATGCATACATCTATATCATATAGTTAAAATCATCCGTAGTCATAATAGCATATGCATACATCAACATAAATAAATGTGCATAAAGAACAATAAACCATGACAAGTATATAATCAAACCAAAAAAGAGTCATGTATATATATCAAGTCAAAATGCCCTCAGGCTACAATAAGAAGGTCCTCTGACCTCACAAAAAAACCAAAAACTCAAAATCCCCAAAGCCTAGGGAGTCGGCCACCATGATCACGCAGGATCGGTGCGACTGGAACTACCCCTAGTAGTATGGGTCCTATGGGACCTCTCAGGGCGGTTACTACCAGCCCTCGCACCCTGCCCACCAACACTACCCTCACCTAGCCGCCTGCGATGAGATGATGCAGATTGCTCAGTCTCACTGCCTCTCGTACGGCGCGATGACCCACCTCCATCAAGCACAGGCAACTGTCCACCGAGGTGGACAACCTCTATCTCTAACTCTACTCGGTACCGACCCCACTCCATATCTCATCGATGATACACAACCAATGCACTATCCCGCTGTGCCAACTGAGTCCGCAGGAGATCCCTCTCCTACGTTACCTCCACCAAAGCATCTCTATGCTCCTCCTCCCATCTCCGTAGGAGACCCTCCAATCATGCTATCTCAGCATGAAGCCCAGCCTCCACATCCCCTGAGACAGCCTGAGGCATGGGCACCTCCGGGATGGCCTGCTGCTCTGGCACCCACTGCTCTGGGACATCCTGTACATTCGATTGCTCTAGAACCCCCAAATCATCTCCATCATCGCTGAAGTCATCAACCTCCACCATGTCAGCATCATCAAGCGGAGCCCCCCAACCCTCCATCGGTGCCTCTACACCCCCACCTCCTACTGTTGTAGTATCCATGCCTCCTAGAGGCCCCTCACTCTGCCATCATCGCATAATCCACCATCGATCATACTCTGCAGTCACCTCGACATCGTCCATATCGGGTACATCAATAACTGCATCGGACCCCTCACCCAACGGCTCAATGGTAGGCCAGACTAGAGTCCTCTCATCACCATGATGTCGATAGATCAAGGGATCACCAAGCAATCCCTGGTGCACCCCAAACTGCTATGTCACCCGAACATATGGGAAGTACTCCTACTCTGTCCTATGCCGCCCAATCAACCATCTACCCCTGCGCACATGTCGAAGCCACTCTCCAGCCTTAGGCCAGGATGGACAGTCCCGGTACGGCCGCCAGAACACCTGCCCTGGCACTAGACGAGAGAAGGCATCAGTATAGTGACCTACGTCACCTGCCCATCGTCGACTCTATCCATGCTCCTTCGACCTCCGCCATAAATTGGCATAGCCGATTTCTTGATCCACCATCTCACCTCGGGTGGTCCAAGGCAAACCCTACGGCCGCTCCACAGCTATGTGCTGCCACCCCAACACTGCAAGAGATAGCTGCACCCGATCCCCTTTTGCTTTCGATAGTGGACCTCGTACAACTCATCGTACAACTATGCCAATAAAGTCTGACCCCATCTCATAATAAGTGGAGCTGATGTGGGACACTCCACCAATGTGAAAACCAACTCAAGTAGGTTCCAAGGGAACCTCACACCTGAGGAGTCAGGAAGTAGCATATTGGAGATGAGGGTCATGATCAAAGCATGCCTCACCCCTAATACGCCCTTCTCCAGCCACCATCGCACCAGAATACCGCCTATCTGGCAATCAGCCTCTGCCTTCTCCACAGCCCTCTCCACCCCCCTCTCCACCACTGGACCAAAACACCGTGTCAATACCACTATCCACTGGTCACGGTGGGTCATCCGGATAGGCAGTCCATCTATCAAAATCCGTAGAATCCGATACACATCCTCTAGAGTAACAGTCATCTCCCCTATTGGGAGATGAAAAGTGTTGGTGCGGGGATCCCACAGATTGATCAGGGCAGTCAAATATGCTCGATCCCCCACCATAGGCTCCAGACGCGTCACATGCTTGAGCCCAAGGGCATCAAGCCACTCCCAATCCACAACTGTCAGGGCATCCCGAGCATCAGAGAAAATAGTCGACTGGCGGTACCGACTCTTCACAACCTGAAACAACAAAATAAAATAAAAAAAGATATTAAGTACATACTTAATATAAACAAAAACATTAAAATAAAACAAACTACAATTTACAATTGTACAACAAAGTACAGCATAAACATTAAAATAAAATTGTACAATGAAAGTACAGATCATAAAAAACTATACAATCAACAAAAAACAAACACGAAACAAAAAAACATATTAGGGTTCCAACCTTAATATAAACAAAAACAACAAAATAAAACGAAAATGTTTTGGGTTTTAAACCTAAATACAAACACAAACAAATTACAGATAACAATTGTGTACTAGGGTTTTGACCTTAATATACGAAAATAAACAAAAAAAATAAAGCAAACAAACATTCTATATGTGAGTTTTAAACTTCATATAAAACACAAACGAATAACAGGCAGAGAGAAGGAACATCATACCGGTCTCGCCTCGGCTCCTCCACTCGAAGATCCAGTTCTCGCACTCATGATGTCCATAAAATTTTAGCAGCGCTCCGCTACGCACACTCGCACTCCTCCTCACTACTCCAAATCGCCAAGAAAAAAATATTGCAAATGAGCCCAAAACCTAGTTTTGGTCCTTATATAGGCTATTAGGCCTGTAATCGTTCCACCCTAGGATGAGCGCTCTAGTTAGCACTCATCCCACCCTGGGACGATTACAGAATTGCTATTCGTCCCACCCTAGGACGATTACAGAGCAAGAAATAAAACAACAAAATCTGCATCCAAAAAAATGCACCAAAAATAGTAATAAATCTGTCGAACAAAGGTGCCTTTGCACCTGACATTCATGGCATGAAAAACCGCCATCGGGGTCACAAATACTCACTATCCTACTCCCTAAGAAGGCTAGCATAGCCGGACCGCTCCACGGGAAGGAGGATTTTTGATAATTTCTACCCCAATAGGCGTCAAAAAAAAGGGTCAAAACCCACCAAAAATAGGTCCGATGGTTGGAAAACTGCAATAAGCGTTCAATGAAAACAACTGAAGGCACCCTTACAAACGTCATCTTGGGTCAAGCGACTCATCGCTTTTCTCATTTTTGGTCATTCCCTCATCGATTCGTCGCTTGAGGGGGTAGTCACACTTAGTCACCAATCAACAAATACACACCCAATCAAGGAAATGGCATGCATTCAAAGAATCATTGACAAAGACAATCACGCTCCCGCTTGGGGCAGCAAACAAGCAATAATCACAAGCTAAACAAACACTTGGCATTCTGGAAGCATGAAGAAAAGGTTCCTCGGACAAAAGGTTGCGCCCTTTGCCTATTCATGTCTGAACAATGTCCAAGATCAAGTACACCTCACTGAAAAAGGTTACACTTGAGTTAAGCTCCTTAGCTCGTCAGAAGCAAGGATTCAAGAATGCGTGCCCTTTCCATACTTGGGGCATCAAAATTTGGTTAGGTTACTGAGAAACCCTAATCATTAAGTGCTTTGGTCATCTATTTTTGCTCAGCACTGTGCCACACACAACGCATCCCAAAAAGGGGCATCTCTAGACACCAAAACAACACCAATCCGATTATGTGACTACAAGCACTGATCGAATTGGCATACATACCCCCTAGGGCAGCCTCCAGAGGTTAAACAGTGGTCCTAACCACTCCCAAATCAGTTTTGGAAGGTCAGAGGTCAGATTTGCACCTTTTAAGCACTTTGCTCCCTATTCGTCCCACCCTGGGACGATTAGAATCCTATTCGCCCCACCCCGGGACGATTAGCAGCAATCGCTCCAGGGTGGGACGATTAGCAGGTTTGACTGGAAAAAAGTCAAACCTTGACAAATGGCAGCCCAAATCCACCACCTAACTTCGCCTTCAAGGCATGCAATTGCGAGGGACGATTTCAAATCAGAGAGACTTCAGTCAAGCATGCCCTGATCATGGAGGCCTCAATCAAGGAGCCCCTAAATCAGGGAGGAATCTTCTCTCCCCCAAAAAGGCATAATGAGCCAAGTGGCGCCCTCGCATGCGCATTCAAAGGAGACCCTTAGGTCTATAAAAAGGTGAGCCTCCTCACCCCAAAGGAGAACAGAGCTGGAGCATTTGGAGCAACGAAGTGCTGCCGAACTATACCCCCATTCCTCTTTGTGCTTCCTACATCCCTAATTTCTCTTTTGGAAGAGAGGTTATCGGGTGAACACTAGGAACGCAATCCAGACCCAAAACCCAAGCAATCAGCCATAATCCCACCCCAAACTCATCGACACAACCCCCTAGGAGGTTTTGGACCCATCCCACTTGGATTGGTGTCAAAACTAGGCCCTAAACGGTGGGCGTCCCACCCCGGCGCCCCCGAACTATTGCAGTCCTAATCGCCCCACCCCGGAGTGATTAGAAATCTGTGCATGATTTCTTTACTATTATTTTTGCATTCTCTTTTATTTAATGTACTTATGTTGTTGTCCAAGTTTCATTGCTTTCTGACATGATTTGACCTGGTTTTTGTCATTTTTATGCGTTTACTAACCTACAGGGAGCGCCTTCGGATACAGGATGACCTGGGAAGAATCTGCCAAATCTGACCTTCTGGGTCATCTCAAAATGTTATTTTTAGTCTAACCACAAGTTTGCAGGAGTTTTGGAGGCCTCTGGATAGGACATTTGCAAGGTCACTTTTTGCAAGTTTTGTGACAGTCCCCAGCGTCCCACCCCGGAGCGATTAGAAATATGTGCATGATTTCCTTACTATTATTTTTGCAATATGTCCCAGATGATATCCTAATGCCTCTATTAAATTTTCATTGCATTCTGACATGATTTGACTGTAGTTTTATCATTTTATGTGTTAACTAGCTCGTAGGGCGCCCCTATCACATACAGGAAAATCTGGGTAGGATAGGCATATTATGAGCATCTGGGTAGTCTTAAAATCACATATAATGCCTAACCCATGAGTTTCAGGTGATTTGGATGAGCATAGGTGGGACATTGGAGCGCTCACCTTGGAGAGGCCCCCGATGGGCAAACGCGCATAACCGGGCCGTCCGACGCTGCTTCGATGCAAAATTAGGTGATACCAATTCTAGAAGTTGTCCTTTTCATTTCCATATCATTCTGTAATCGATTTATCAACCTTATCACTGATATCCCACAAGCGCCCGCTGGAGGCCTTGGGGATTGCATGTCTTTCGGGATACGCATATGCTATTAACGATTTGTTGTCTTTCTATGTGCAGGATCTCACCACCAGGAATACTAGAGGGGCAGCAAGGAATGACGAACACATGGACACAAGCGATGGCAACTTTTGGCCCGCCCACTTCGAATGTGGGCACGCGAAAGACCCTGGAAGCGTACCGTCCGATCTTGTTCTTTCGGGCATCCATTAATGTAACAAATTGTATCAAATATTCTGAGCCCTAGAAGGGGGGACGTATTGTAATAATATTAAAAGCAATATCAATAAAGGAGGCCCCACTTTTGTTTTGCTCACATCTCGTTTATGCGTCATTCCCTTCATGCATTGCTCTTCGCATTCGTAGGACTTAGCATCTGTATCCATTTTTGTTTGCATCATATCGGTACGCCATTTTTCTGCATTGCTTTCAAAACATCCATGCATTTTAGCACAAGATTTTGAGTCTTGCATGTGTACTATTTTACTATCAAGTCCTTTTGAAAGTGACATCCATTCTATGAATAACAAATCTATATTATGATCACATAGTGTGATATGTATAATATAGAATATATGACAAAAATTGAGTATTCAAGTAATCATATTGATCAATTGCATAGGCCCATATCTAATATATTGTATTATACAATTATTTTTATTATAATTACCAAAGCATATTTCATAGAAAATATATATTATCCAACTTTTTTTTGGATCAATAGAAGACTAAGATTCAATAAAAATCAAGTGAATATGACACCCAACTAATGATATGTCAAAAGCAAGTTCAATATTATGCATACACAAGTCTATTCCCAGAGATAATGGAAAGTTTAAGAGTTAAACTTCTTCTATGTAGAGGAGTAGAAGACCTCCTCAAATGCAACATGGATAAATGAGTCATCAGAGGAGGAGATTTTGTAGTAGCATATATGAATCTATTAACATATTTAATTTTACTGGTAAATGGTTGAGTAAGAAGATGATCAGTAGAAAATAAAAAACCAAGTATCCAATATTGGACATCAACATCAAATAAGAAAATATAAACATAGACATATTTGCATTTAGACAAGTTATACTCTTTTCATGGTTCACTAAGTCTATAATTAGGTTTATCTATATCTATGGGAAGAAGGAAATCATGATATATGAAATATTTATTTGGTCTACTATAATGAAGTTAGGTCTTTGAATGCCTATTTTTTCATCTTTTTCTCTTATAGACTCATGGTAATCGTCTTTAGCTTTCAAGAGTTTCATGTAAGTATCATTGTCAATGAGCTTATATTAAGTGCAAGGCATTTTCATGAATACCTTAGGAGACTCTTTCAAGATAACCTTTGGATGATTTTGACTAATGGTATGAATACTATGGTTTTGATCTTTGTCTACATTAGAGGAATAATTAACATCCATGCAACCAATTATTACTCTACCTCTTTGTTAAAGTAGTCAACATAATTTTTGGTGAGGTTTGTTGGTTCTTCAAAATGATATTGCATTGGATTATTGTAGATGTCAAGATTTTAATTTGCTATATGTTGTGGATTATCACTTATAACAATGTGTTTAGCAAATAAAGCATCGTATTTGACTCTTTCTTCAATTTGAATAGTGTCAAAGTTATAGTTATCACCAAATATGGTGGTATATATGAATTTTTGAGGCTGATAGATTTTAAAATAATATCTAAGAATACTATACCAAAAACAAAATGATCTATATTGGAAAGGAGGTAGTTTTGGTTTCTCATCAATTCATGTAAGTTATTCATATATACTTTTAGGTATAACTCTCTAAAGTTGATTCGTTGACATGAATAAAACCCTAAAAGGGAAAAAGGGGCTCATGGATTTTGTTTCTATTGTTCTTTTTGAGATTTTTTAATGATATATATCAGATTGTTTTCCATGTCCATTAACATTAGTTCATTCATAAAACAAGTGTGCCTAAGCCTTTTTGTACATTGTAAGTTGTTAACATTTATAAGTTTAAATATTGTGAGCACATTGTTGGTGAAAGAAATTTCAATCCTCACCCAAAGCATAGAGTATTACTTTTGCTGATAATTAGGAACTATAAATTTTCACCTTAGTTTGGTAAGAAATGCATTTACCTAATTGAGAAAGTGATATGTTGAGCTTTGGAAAGCATGTGGTTAGCCAAGAAGGACATAGCAAAGAATTGTTCAAGCCAAATGCATTAAAACAAGGAATAATTCATTTCATAATAGGTATAAGAGAATGACTGCATATCTATTGTGTTTTAACTAATTGATATTCTATTACATAGTGCAAAATTATAATGAAATAAGTATATGACATTATACAACTTCAATAGAGAGTTCAACTTTATAACATTGTTAAGGATGAAAAAAGCACACCGTCACTTCCTATTTTTGTATATGTTTTATTGGAGGGTAGAAAAAGGAAATTTTGTGGCACCTTTGTGATTCCAAGATTTAAGAAATTAGAAGTTCAAGATAAATCCAAGTGTGAAAGGAAATATTTTGCATTGCATGAGAAAAAAGAAATTTCTTTCCATATTTCTCAAGTTGTGTATGTTCAAAGGGGAGAATGTGATTAAGTGAATCCACATTTCTACCACTTAGAAATATAAGAAAGAAACAAAAGAAATTATGAGGTATGTTGGGTGATGTTTTTTTACTTCAACCATTTCTTCTTATTTGTAAGCAAGATATATTGTATTGCATTCTTGTGATCTTGAGGAGGAAAAAAATCCATTACACATTGTATATTGGAGTGTCAAGAATATATTTGTAATATTCAAACACATGCATAGCAAGGGGTTTTCCAAGTGACGTTTCATTGACATATTCATTATGTAGCATGTTAAAATTTGCATGTGAGATATATTTTTCAACTCATTAATAGTTGTTCTTTCAATTTACAAGCAATATGCTCATTTCAACCAACCAAATGAGATGACTTCATTCAAAAAGTAGTCAATTGTACTTTACATCAAGCTCTTTGTGGACATTCAATTCAATTAAAGGATTGATATATGCTCTTCCTTTTTTCTTACAAGATAATAACAATGAGGATCCATTGTATGAACTTGAGTTCGGTTTCTATATTAATACTTCATGACACTTCTTCATAATGTTCCAAAAACAATTAAATATGGCAAACCATAGGACCCAACACCATTGTTTACACTAATGATATTATTCTCAATTGATAATATTTGCATATTAATTAATAGTTTTCAACAGAGTTGTTTTCTTGAACAAGAGTGCTATCCCTTTTTATAAATAATAGAGGAAGAGGAGTAGACTAGAGAAGTCCACTTTAAATATGTTCCTAGATTTATTGATAAGGGTTCATTTTAGAACCTGCTTTTATATATCTTTGGAGATTATAGAGTTCAATTATAAATGAGAGCCCAAAAAATATAGTTGAAGAGGAGATTGGTATCCATGTTAATGAGCTATTGCATGAGTGAGGAATAGTTATGATTGTTCACTTGTAAGTTGATCATATTTTTTGATAAGGCCTACTTTAATTGAGCATGAAAATATTAATAAAAGTCTCTACTTTGGTTACAAGCTTCAAATTTTTATTAATATAATCAATGTATAATATAAGCTTTTAGATATTTATATTTATACTAAATTATAAATATTTTGTCACTTCACCAAGCATACAAAATATAGAATCCATTTTTCTATTAGGGATCAACTAATCCATTACATTATAGTAGTTGTAGTCAATTTAAGTCAATCTTTACCAAGACTAACATGGAATAGGAGAATGATTATGGATGTGTAGGCGATTTTAGTACTCCAAGCTTGAAATGAAATTTTAATCAACTCATACTTACATTCTAGTTGTCTTTTTGTTAAGGCATCTTCATGATTAAAGAATTTTATTGACACATTGGTATTTTGTTGTTACTTGATTAGTGAATCATCCATTTTATTGTAAACATATTAGATTATTTGTGCTAGTATATGAAGCCAAACTAAAATAAAATATTCTGGTATTTGGACTTGTTATCTATTGGAGGATAATAAACTTTTGAACACGTTTGGTTGATACTTTTTAGGAGGCATTTGTTGTTGGTTGAGTGGTAAGGGGACTCAATTTTGATGCTAAGTTCTACATTCAATTTGAACACTCTTTTTTTCTTTTTCTATTGGAAGACTGCTATGTTGTTACATATTCCATATTTACAGGCAAGCAATTACCAAAGAAATAGAGTGAGGAGACCATTGTCACCTCTCCACTATTACAACGTTGTGATAAGTCTACAGTAGATAAGTTGGATGAATAATATGTAAGAGTACAATCCATAATAATAATTGAACGTATATGGGTTGTGTGAGAACAATATTCTTACCTTTGAATTTAACCCTACAAGGAGTTGGAACATAGTTTTGAAATTACACTTATAGATAATTTCATGGTTAACTTTAAAAATAGTAACAAAAAGACACGAGTTTCTATAAATTTTTGATCCACCTAAGTAATAATCCACTTTTTTCATTTGGATTGGTTTTCTAGGGACCAAAATCCTCCTATTGAAAAAGTCATTTGTATTGGATACTGTTTTACATAGACAAGTCATTTTTTAATGTGAGGAACTATTAGCAAACAAAGGATCATTCTGGTAGGAACCTCGTTCCTAGCAGTGATGAAAGGTGAAATAACAATGGAATTGGATGCAAAAACAAGTAAAATGTATTAAATCACCTTTGAATGGATCGTTATTTCACTGGAGGAAATCCTACCAATGCTCTCAATGAGATATGTTTTCTTATATTCGATGGATGCCTAATTACACCCTTGTGAATGCATATAAATATCTACCCTAGAGTTGTGAGGTGAAAGGACACAATGGTCCATAAATAAAATAAGTGAATTAATAATATTAATGGTTAGGATTAGGATCCTAACATGCCACCCTCCTTAAAAAGAGCTTTGTCCTCAAAGCTCAAAGTGAGGAGCTTCATCCTTTGTTTTCCAAGAAGCATTTGCTCATGTTCTTGCACTATTTTAATGTCATTTTTCCATAAGTAGGGATATTGAGAAGGTGGAATAGTTAGATGTGGATTGCCAAGAAGAGTAGGAGCAGGATGATGATGGGGGGCAACCCTTGGGGTTCCTCAAACATTTCATAATGATGCATCAAAAGTGGTGGTAACATGTCTATATTTTTCTGGTGTTCCCTAGGAGAGTCAAGGGAAAATGAGTGTGGAGTCCCCTTTTTGCCTTGTTTTCGAAGAGGTTTGACCATGTGGTGATAACTCACTAATGGTGAGGAACTTGTGTGTAGTTCTTGTAGAGTGTATGTCTGGCCATCATTGGTCACTTCGTGTATGTCTACTTCATCCTTGACAAATGCATGGATCATTGTTGGTACATCAACCTTATTATTATCATTGGTATGATCAGGTGTTTTGGTTATATCTTGCAATTCGACTTCATTGTCTTCATGGTTGTGATTAGGTGGTTCAGTCATTTCTTGCTCATCTTCCTCATCTTTAGTGCTAGATTCAGGTGTATCCATCACCACTTCTACCTTGATCTCATTGTCATCATTGGTTGAACTACTAGGAATGGTTGCATCCAAAATATATAGTTTGGGTGTAATACATTTATTATTGGGTATAAATTTCTCATCGCAATGATGACAAAGGTCTTTTTCTCGTCTTTCCTTCATTTTCGCGGGGTTGATATGTTTAATTGGTAAGAGTTGGTTAAGTTTTGGGGTGGTGTAAATATTTTGTGATTCCCACATAGGTGGTTGTGTAATTTAGTCCTTCCATTGGTGGAACTCCTCCTTTTGTATAGTATTATTTCTAAGTTCTTCCCTCCATTGGCGTACTTCCAGGATAAATTCTTGAAGGGTAGGGTCCTGCAATTGTGATCTCCTGCCACCAACCATTATAGGGTTGGTTTGTAATTTAGAAGTCCTCTTTTAGTAATTTAAAATTGGGTTTTTCAAAAATTTGAAAAAAATTAATGTAATTTTTGTCAAAATTTTGACAAATTTTTAGCAAAAAATTGGTTTATCAACTTAATTGGGTGTCAATGGTCACCAATTTTTTTTTTGAATTTTTGAATTTTTAAATTGATAGGAGTGATAGGGATCGATGGGAGCAGCAGGGGAGCGATAGAGATCGACGAGGAGCAGCAGGTGGCGTAGAAGACAACGCAAGGCGACACAAAAGGCGAGGTGAGGGGGGTCAGTGGTGTGAAGCACGAGGACAAGGGATAGGGTGTGGTTAGATAGTGTGGAAGGGGAGGACAACTGAGCATGATGGAGCGTGGCACATAAATTGAGGTACACAAAGTAAGGTACGGTTAGTCGGTGGGGTCCACAAAAGTTCACAGTGATGTGTCGCATGCGAGGAAAAGTCGGGGCTAAGGGAAGCGTGATCGAAGTCACACTACCTTATGCTTCCCTTAGTTCTTTTAAACACCTTACAATTTTTTTCTTAAGCGATGTGGGATAATAATCTCAATAACTTATATTTTCCTTTCGCCTTTTTGTTGACAGAGTATTTTAAAAGTGGCCCAAATATTTTTTAAACCTTAGCTTCCAATTAATTTTCTTCATCGTGATTTTTTATACTCACCTGAAAATATTGTAGGTCGTAGAAAAAATTATAGGGTGTTCATTTTCTCACCAAAATTGATCGTTCGGCCTCGTTTTTTAATGTTGCTTTGACCTAGCGTATTTGAGGTGGATCCAACGTCTTCCAACTGCGATTTTTTTACAGTTTGATATGCCAAAATTTGATGAATTATGTTGTTTATACATTCGGTGACGTTGTAAGTTCGTCGATGTTTTTGGAAAGGTTTAAACATATTTTTTGAGTGTTTGGACGTTGACAAGCGGTGGTAACAAAGTTTTAATGGTTATACTAGGTGGTAGGATGATAACACAGTCACCAGTTTATGATGGACGACGATGAATGGCGTTGAAACTAAAGAAGGAAAATTATGAATGAATTTTATGAGCTTGCACACTTGTTCGGATTTCAGAGTGGTGAGGAGGCGCAAGAATGGAAGGTTTTTATACCAAATGGTAGGAACCTCGTTCCTAGAAGTGATGAAAGGTGAAATAACAATGGAATTGGATGCAAAAACAAGTAAAATGTATTAAATTGCCTTTGAATGGATCACTGTTTCACTGGAGAAAATCCTGCCAATGCTCTCAATGAGATATGTTTTCTTATATTCGATGGATGCCTAATTACACCCTTGTGAATGCATATAAATATCTACCCTAGAGTTGTGAGGTGAAAGGACACAATGGTCCATAAATAGAATAAGTGAATTAATATTATTAATGGTTAGGATTAGGATCTTAACATATTCAAGAAGTTAACAAGTAAAAGGTTAACTTGTGGTTTTCGAACACTCTTTGTTTTTCCCCATTGCTCCAAAAGTATGAATTAGCATGATGCATTATCTTAGCATTGGTGGTGCAAGAATATGAGAGATTGAATTGTGTTAGCTATATTATGTATTATAGGTGTTTGAGAGACTATTTTAATCCATAGGTGTTTTCTTCTCATTGTTTTGAAAAATGCTAGCCATGAACAATATTTTATTACGATTTTTCTCATAAAGAGGGTTTCCATACAAATATTTTATGCTACTATTGTTATGCGATGCATATTTTCATTTCCAATATTTGTTTATTTTGTTGTTTTAATTTATGAATAAATTTTGTTATGCTTTTCATTGTTTTGGGCCTAAGGCACAACATAGTGTTGTTTAATTTTATTGGGAAAGATCTATGTGATCAAGCCATACGAGGACTTCCATGGATACCATTGGACTATTCAACCTTTGGAGTCATCCGTTAATGTTTCAAAACAGCTAGACTTTGTTCCAAATATATTTGATGTAGGTAGGGGAACTTACCCACTTTGGGGTAAGATTGAAAGTGGGTAAGATTGCTAGCATGTTACTTGCAAGGTTTTTCAAGTGTTGGGCTTGACTTAAAAAGGTTAAAGTGGGATCATGCAAGTACACCATTGTTTAAATATTTTTGCAATATATTGCTAATAACTTTCATGAAATATGGGATCTTTCCAAAACACTTCTTTAGAGAAGAAAATTTGAGAGATCCAAAACATAATTTAAATATTATTAATACATTATTCCATAAATGTTTAAACTAATGTGACCTTGGCTCCATTGTCGCTCCTTTTGGACCCCTTTTCAAGGGAGGGAGAATAGGATAAAAGAGACCTAAAAACGTTTATAAAATATCAACACGTGTTTCTAAAAATGATTAAACAATTAGCATGTGACCTATTAAAATTTAATGTTTCATGTGTAGTGATTATTATAGTTGCAATAAAGTGTATGGAGTAAAACAAATTTGATGATAGAATAATTCACATAATTGTAACAAGTTAGTTATTGACAATTCAATACTTATAACAAAGTATAAGCTTGTTGAAAATTATGAATTGATTTTGATGAAAGCTAAGAAACAAAGAACCTATTAGCATTCATGCCATAGAGTGTCACAATTTTAATTGCCACAACATTTTTTAAATTTTACTTCACATTATGTTAATTCTCAAAGTAGCTCCCAGGCTCCTCAAAAAATTATAATCCAATATATTTTAGCAAAAATGTTAATATTGAAAAATTGTAATAAAAGCTACAACAAAGTTCAATTAACATTATTATTGGTTTTAATATTCTATTTCATGAAAAATAAATTTGAAATGTAACAACTCCCTTGGGTTGGTAAATAAATAGTATGATTTATTTTGTTCAAATCATTTCATCATAAGTGATAGCAATGCACCTAATTGCCACTTGGCAAGAATCCAATTTACTAGCAATGCAAATTACATCGTACTCTTAAATGCATCTAACTCATATGTCTAAAATTAGTCTTGATACTATTCGCGACATGTTCCTTTCATTTAATTATTCTATCATAAATATAGTCTAATGAACAAAATTGATTACACCAATCTTTATGCGAACCACATTCACAATTTTAAAAGCATTCATCTATGTCTTAATGAGAACATTATTTAATCTAACCCTTAAGGCTAATGAAATCCTTGTGCAAGACTAATTTGATTCACTCTTACAACTTTGTTCATCCCATTAAGGATAAAACAACTTATCTTTGTCTCAATTAAATCTCATGTTTAAGAATTACTCGCTCTAAGTTGTCAAGCTAGTTTTCATAGCTTATTTGAAGTTGTATATTCATCACGGTCTTTTTGTGATGATATTAAGACCTTAAAACCAGTACAAGTCTTACATAAATAATTTGTAATGTCAATTAACTTATAAGGCCCTATTGACTTCCTCTTCATTACACAAATTGAGATTACCCAAGTATTCAAGGCCAAAATAGAAATATTCCTACAATGATGAATAACTTTTTACAACTTTTATGCATACTCAAAATATGATACTATAATACCCCATTTAAGCCTACCAAATCATACTCCATCATTTCAAAGTCTGTAAAATCCTTCTTAGAAAAGATTATTGATTATTATATAACAAAGTTCACTTTTTCATAAGGATGCATAAATTGTTTATAAAAGACACTCCATTTGCAACCAATAAGAGTCTTTTTCTATTACCATATGTTCAAAGAATTTACTATCCAGCATAAAGAAAATAATTGTGCATACATGATAGAACTAGATTCATAAAAGTTCTTCTAAATTTATTGACTCATCCAACATAGTTTTCACAATAAGATACCAAAATAGAGTAACATAATATCATTCATTTATTCAATTCTTGGAAAAATAAAAAGGATTTAATATTTATGGGTGATATAATTGTTACAACCAAGCCCATGCCTTTAATACATATAGAATCCCATAAGAAGTAGCATCAAGTATTATATAATCAACTCATGGTCCTTTTTGTACTAAGGTTTCAACCTTCCAATCATCTAAATACAATGGAGTGACAAATTGCCCCTACATAGCTTGTCTTACAAAATACACCATCTCAAGAATGAATAAACTTGACAAAATTTATATAATATTAAACTTTGTCACAATCTACTGCAATTTATACAAGTTATCAAAAGGAGATACTCAAATCGACTCAAATTTTCAAGCTCTTTCAAATACTATTGTTGCAATTATTATAACAAGTATGACAAAATTAAAAAAAAAAAAACTCCACATTGTTAGCTTTTGATGATATATATTTAAGGAAATGCAACCACAAGAACTAAAATGAGCAAGCAATATTAAATATATGATAATGGCAATATATTGAGTAGGAAAGACTCATAATAAACTTCTGCAAAAACTCATAAAACTACTATTAATGAAATCTCACGAATAGAATGTTCATACAAAATGTGGAGATCTCAAGTGTTCCATGCTTCATACAAGTTCTACATTGTGTCTACCTTGTATTCTACTCTCCTATTTATTCTCTACTATCCTCTATATACACTATGCTCTTATCTATCAAAGACCTATATAACGATATATGTCTCTTGGTCTTTCACCTACCTATGACTCTTCATCTTCCTATTCTATGACTCATGTACACATGGACTATATGCACATTTACATCATCAAGTACTTTGCACATTCTAACAACACTTGTGCATTTACTACATTGCATAAAGTAAATACTAATCAAACTCTTAATCTAGAGATGTACCCAAGGTGGTACATTGGCATGTACCAATAATGTAATATATTCCAACACCCCATGTATTACATTATTTGGTTATGGCCTTTGTCCTGGTTCTGGAACTTGACCTCTTCTTTGTACTCTCTATTTGTATCCTAATCAAGTAAATAATTAGTATCTTCATCTTGTTCCTTTAGTTCACTTTGATCTGTATTCAGCTTGAAAGTATTTTCTTTCATCTTCATCTTTTCTTTTATGTCATGCTTCCTCTTTCTTCTTCTTCTTCTTCTTCATTTTTGCATTTTTACTAGTGATATATCTTCTTCATGGTGAGTTAGTATATCATCACAATAGTATTGGCCAAGATTTAGTATTTCATTGCTAATATGTTCATTTTGTTTCATGTTTTGAAAGAATTCAAAAACAATTAATGATAGATATATCATCAAATATTCTTCTGATGTAAATATAACTATATTTTGAGTATTCCACCAAGCTTTGAAAAGTACTTCATGAAGATAACCAATTAATGTTATAAAATTTCCTTCTTTTGCTTCCTTGAGAAACAAAGAGAATATTTCTTTTTTACTAGTAGACAAATACTTGTATCCATCAAAAGTATCTATTAAGTTTTGTAAATAAAATTTCAATTCATGAAATAGTTCTTCAATATTGAATGCATTCCTCACTATTTCATCCATGCTTCTTCTAAATTTTTCTTTGAAGTGGAATTCCTTATAGCTCCCTAGTATTATGTATCGAGATTAGTTTTGGTAGAATCTTTTAACTTTCAAAAACCGTTGAGGTTGACTACCTTATGACTCCCTAATTTAGAGATCAAACTCAATGAATTCTTTTCAATTCTCAAATTTGTAGGATACCCCAAAAATTCTAATGTTCAATCAATGATTTTGACAAGGGTTTAATTTTTTAAATCTCTAGGTAGAATTCCTTTTAACTCCCTAGTATTTTGAGTATAAGATCAAATTTGATATACTCTTTTCAAATTTTCAAGTTTTGTAGAATACTTTGTATCTCCCAAGTGTTTTGAATATACTATGGTCTTGATAAAGTGCTTAGCTTTCTTAGTTTTCCTTTGAGTTAAATCCCTTTTATCTCCCGAATGTTCAACTTCTATTCTTCAACTTATTTCTCCCTATTTGTGAATAAAAAGCTAAAGATAATTTTAATGCACTTTCAATTGGTAAAATTTTCTATCTTCAAGACTTTAAAGTTGGATTCCTTATGTCTTATTAATTTGAGCAAGAGACTAATTTCAAATGTAATTTCCAACTTTTCAACAACTTTATGTAGTGCTTCAATTTTTAATAGTAAGGTTTCTAAATTTCAAAACCTAAATTGGTGTTGAACTCTTTATAACTCCCTAGTTAGAAATTTAGAAAATAAAGGATATTTGCAAATTTAATATTTCAAATTCCATGTAGAAAACCTTATTTGTCCTAGTTAAATTATTTGTAAATATTTCAATACTTGAATTTCAAATAATGCAATTTCAAAAGGTTCTCAAGTTAAATCCTCCTTACTTCAATAGTCTTTCAAATCAATCAATAAATCATCTAAGGTTGTAATTTACCAATTTATTTCCTTATATCTCCATTCATTTAATTAACTAAACTTAACCTTAGTATTGATAAACCTTATGCCTCTTTGACCTTTATGAAATGCAATTAGTATTTAAATATTAATATACCTTCTTGGAGGTGAGGCACTACGTATTGGTCTGCTACTCCTTTAACTGCAACTTGCACTCTGATTAGGCATTGTTCTCTCAGTCTTCAATGCTTACACGATGTGCTTTAATTGTATTTATAGCTCTTAATTGTGTATAGCACTTTCTTCAACTTTGACTATCCTCCTCGTTCTTCCTCTACGTTCTCTGACCTTGAATGCGCGTTGTTGATGGTGTGGGCTCTTCATACCTGACTATATTCTTTTTCTTACGTGCCACATGACACTCAATGTATTCTTTGGGCGTTACTTGTTACTCTACCTAGTTAGGTGTCGTTATGACAAAGTAGGTGTTACTTTATGACATGTGTCCTCCTTCCTCGATGAGCAAAGGTTTGAAGTGTTTTCAGTGACTGTTGACGCTCTTTTCTTTTGTGCCAAGTGGCATATGAGTTTTTTAACTGACTTGACAAGTAGTGGCTTCACTCCTCTCAATACTTGCATGTAACGCTTCACCTTTCTTTGGCGCTCAATATTGCTTTCCTTTCCTTAACATTCTTAGTATCTTTTGCCAACACTTCTTTCTTTCAATGGAAGTTGTTTGGTCTTCCTTTTGCAACTGCAAGATGCTTGGTATTCGTTCTTCAACGCTTGCTGACACTTCTTGATTTCCAACGTTTGGTGGTGGCTCTTCTCCTATGTTGGTGGCTCCTCCTTTGGTGGTGCTTCAACACTTCTTCCTTGGCAGTGTTTCACCACTTTACTCGATAGCTTCTCAACACTGTTCTGCTAGGTATACAAACCTCTTTACTTGGGTAAAAAATTTGCTTCTTGCTTTATTTCTCTTCCATAAGACTTGCACCTTTATCCTTGCTTTGGCTCTATCCTTATATTATATTTAACTTCTTTCTTTTGTTGCAGGTTTTAATCCAATGTGGGTGCTACCTTCTTGGAGTTTTAGTGCCTTACTTGGTGTCTTTAGACACCTTGAGTATGCTATCTTTAAGAACTTATTCGGCTCTTTCCTCTTCCACTTGGTGATTTTACCACTAGCGGCTACAACTTTTTGTGCCCCTTTGGTGTCTTTAGACACTTTAAATCTTGCATTTCTTTTTGCTACTTTTTGTTATTCAAAATTGTTGTTCAAACTTTTCAAATTTACAGCTATCCTTGTGCTTATCTTGTTGCCAATACCTGCTCTTGTCTTCTTTTGCTTTAATAATACTGCATTCTGTTAGCTTACAAAAAACAACATAACTTCTTCTCCTTATTACTCCTATTTCAAGCAATATTTTAACTCTATATTTTGTTGTTTGTATTTTGTAGGTTCTGAGATGAAAATGCTACCTCCTTTCTTGGCTTGAAGACTTTTAACTTAAACTATTTATGCTACCTTTAATAACTCTAATATGATGCTTTAAATTTTTTTATAATAGACTAATGTGAATGTTCGAATAATGAACTTTTATAGCACCAATATTGCATACCTATTCGCCTTCTTTTTGTAGCTAGTCTTCTAGGTGATTTGGTTCACCTTTTGGCTGCCCCGAATTTGTAAAATTTGTAGCTCTCCTTTCTACTCAATTCATGCCTCAACCTTATCCATTTTGCAGCGCCAATTCCTTGTGTTTTGCTGCCCTAAACTTGTCAATCTTGCAGCTCTGATTGCTACCTTCTTTTGTTGTCAAGCCTTCCTTTAATTGGTTGTTCAAGGGCACTCCAAAATCTGCCCAAATCTTCTCCAAAACGTAGCTTTATGTCACCTTTAATTTGTTGTCCTATAACTTCAATTTTTGCTGTAAAAACCAACACTCTTCTCCTTTGCAAATCAACCTTCAAACCTTTTATGACTGTCCTCAAAACTCTCAAATCCGGTGGCCTCTTCTAGCTTCTTTCTCCTCCAATATCCTTGTCGAATTCCGACTTCAAACTTGGCCTATTTGCTGGCCTCCTTCTCAAGAATCTAAATGTCTTGAGGTCTTCTAGAATCCTTTCCAAAATTTGGCAAACTTCTTGCCAAATCCTTTTTTCTTTTAGGCTTGTTGTCGGATGATGACAATTGTCCCAAATTCTTCTTTATCAGGAGTTTCTCCTTGCTTTCTTCTTCTTTCTTGAGCTTTCTTCAAATCTCCTCCAATGGCCACTTCTTCAACTTTTTTCAATAGGGTTTTTTCTAGCCTTCTTCTTTCTCCTTTCAAGTTTTCTTGAGACCTCTTCTCTTGGGTCTTCAAATTCTGCAGCTTCTCAAATCTTCAATAGGAATTTTCCTAGTCCTTCTCTATCTATACTCTTCAATCTTCTATCTTCCAAATCTGGAAGTTCTTCAATGGGACCTCTTTCTTGGGTCTCCTCCTTCTAGAGTTGTTTTCTACTTTCTTCAATCTACAATCTTAAATCTTCTATGGGGCTCTTTTGGCCTCTTTATCTCTTCTCAATCTTCAATCTAGAATCTTTCATCTTCAAAGAGGACTTCTTCTCTTGAGTCTTTTCTTTCTTCAATATGGAGTCTTTAATCTTCAAGCTGCAATGGGGATCTCCTTCTTGGGTCTCTTCAATCTTCTACCTCCAATCTCCAATGGGGCCTTCTTTCTTGGACCTCCTTAATCTTCAACGTCTACTTTTTTTGCAACAAAGAACTAATCTCTACACAAGGAAAGCACAAAGACTTTCAGGCAATCGAAGATGAAATTCTTCTCTATCCGTTGTAGGAAGCTTCTCAACTTCTAAGAACTAATTTTCTACAACAAAAACTTAGACAATAGCAAGTAAATCCATGCAAATTTCTAGATCTTTATAAGTTAATAAACATCAGTAGTTATCCTTCAATCTAGTGGAAAATGAGATCTTTGTTGAGTCCTAGTCTTCAAATTTTTTTCTACAACCCTGTGGAAAGATTCTAGCCAAATAACAATTCTGAAAATTCTGGAAATGAAATCTCCCTATCTCCTCTCAATCTCTCTTATGGCTCTTTCTATCTCCTATCAATCTACCTTGTGCTCTGATACCATTGTTAGCTTTTGATGCTATATATTTAAAGAAATGCAACCACAAGAACTATAATGGACAAGCAATATTAAATATATGATAATGACAATATACTAAGTAGGAAAAACTCATAATAAACTTCTGCAATAACACATAAAACTGCCATTAATGAAATCTCACGAAAATATGATGTTCATACAAAATGTGGAGATCTCAAATGCTCCATGCTTCATACAAGTTCTACATTGTGTCTTTAACTTGTATTCTACTCTCCTATCTATTCTCTACTATCCTCTATATACACTATGCTCTATGCTCTTATCTATCAAAGGCCTATATATAATGAGATATGTCTCGTCCTTTTACCTACCTATGACTCTTCATCTTCGTATTTTATGACTCATGTACACATGGACTACATGCACATTTACATAATCAAGTATTTTGCACATTCTAACAACACTTGTGCATTTATTACATTGCATAAAGTAAATACTAATCAAACTCCTAATCTAGAGATGTACCCAAGGTGGTACATTGGCATGTACCAAAAAATGTAATATATTCCAACACACCTTGAATGTTGTTTCGAAGCTACATAAAAGGTTAAACAAATGTTTTAATAAAACAACCATTCACTCTTTTGAATGTTGTTTCCTAAGTTGCACATACACGTCATTACAATAACAAGTAATATATCAAGTCTTTGTACAAGGACTACAACAATTCAACATGTCAACTCAATTATCGGTTTTCAATCCATTTTTACGAATGTCATGCATAGGACAACTTGAGTTTTCAAATATTTGAATACAACTTTTCAAATCAAACAAGTGGATACAATATTGAGTCTATGCAAGAAATCCACATAGAGAAACATATGATAACCACCAATGAAGTACAACGATACACAAGTACATATCATATGTCTAATTTGCACAATCACATCAGTCTCACAAGGGTTTTAACATCAGTTAGGAGACAAAATCCCTTGTGTTACATAAGGAAAGTATTCTACAATAGAACCATTTTATATCACTTAATGGTTCTATTTTCTTTGGAACTAAATCTCAACACCACATCAAATAAAAATAGTTAACAATAATGGAAACCAAGTACATAAACGATGTATTTATACCATTTTAGGACTATTGAGTTAAATGAAAGACTTATGCTCGACTTTCACTCATAACAAGGTATCATATCTAGATATAGTTGTGACTTCCACTCATAACCATAGTGTAGGGACACAAAACTACGAATACTTAATCATAAAATCAAAAGGACAATCCACAATGTATTACATTGCCAAGTATATTCAAGCTTACAACATATTACACACCTCAACAACTTCATCCAAATAGGGTCTTTAATTAAATATTCAGTCTCATGCACGAACAAAGTGACTCAAGACACATTGTAAGAAGTTCATCCCATTTTTAGATCATCACACTTAAATTCAAAAAATTTATATAGTTAAGAAAGCATTCACATTAAACTATGTTTGCTACAGGTCATGAACAACAATTATTGTACTTGGAACCAAGTGTAAGAAGTACAAAGTCACTAGTACTCAAGAGGTCAAAGTCTTTAATAACTAGAACATTCACTTACATTGCCAACAATATACAACATTTCTAGTTGATAGAACCCTTTGTGCATGTCTTTATCTAGGAAGGCCAAAGAAAGAATATACTTGAGTCTTCTACAGTTGTGAGGAGAGAGTGAGGAGAGAGCATCATTAGAGAGATTTGCCTTCCAACCATAGAATTCTAGTGAGGAATTTCCTCGATTCTTTCCCTACCCACGAAAACTGATCCTTATGTGAGGAAAAATATATACTAAGCACCAACATGACGAGAGAATATCATGATCGTGCAACTATGTCTGCACGAGATCATTATAAATCATGCAATAGAATAAAATTCACATACTCGTGTATCCAATCAATGGATGTTCATCCTACATCAAGTCACCTTAAATCATGCAATTAATTAATAGATCTCCCATCTATATGAAGTTACCATAAATCATTTGGCCATTGAATGAATTTCTATCTATATGAAGTCCCTATAAATCATGTAGTTACATGAATAAAAATGATTCTATTAGTTGTAGCTTGGTCAAGCTTTTATGTACAATCTACCCAATCTTTACCACAAGGTTTAATTTGATACATATTCATGCTATGCAGCATATCACCCTTTTGTTCACCCACTTCGGCTTAGGATATCACCCTTTTGTTCACCCACTTTGGCTTGGATTGCAAGTCCTTTTGCGATATATCCATTGCCCTCTTAATGTCTTGGCTCATCCATTCAATACACAATCTCCTAATATCTTCAATGCAGATATATCATACACTCATGCATACAAGCAAGCATAGGCATACACATCTTACTGCCAACTCAACTATCTCACCATGCTAACGACCTATTCTCACTTCAATTGGTAGGTCTAATGCATTACCTTCATATTGTTGTACCTAACAATTATACATCAACAACTCATTGTTGAAAACAAGATATCATCAGTTTATGTATCATTATTCATGTTTGAAAACACGGTATCAAACAATTTGCCAATGATAGTTTAAGCATCATCAACAACTTTGAAATTAGGGTATCAAACAAAATGCCAACACTTTGTTCATCATGGTTCTAGTTTGAAAAGGGTTATCAAACATAATGCCAATAACAAGTTTATACATCATTATCCAAGTTTGAAAACAAAGTATCTAACAAATTATCAAAAACAATTTTTGCATCATTGTTCAAGCTTGAAAATAGAGTATCAAACAAAATGCCAACAATAATTTTAGTATGGCACAAGATGCATGCAACTATTAAATATAACAGGTTGCCAAGGTTTTCCAATTCTTAGGCCTATTTTTGAATGCACAACAAATGGAAGTATCTACAACATACTAGTCAAGCTCACGACCATACTCTCAAATGAATTGATATAAGCTAATCAACAACCCTCCAACTTAAATACTCTAAAAAACTTTAGAATGGTTCAAAGGCATCTATGCAAGAATAAATTTTAAGAAATTGTCCAAAGCCTATCCTCATTAAGAGTTCCTCTCCCGCTCTTGTAGTTTTGAAAAATACTCTATCCCCTCTTTTTACTGGTTCTATCTTTGCCTTTAAAATAGAGATGGAGGGGAGAGCTTACCTTACCTTACCAAAGTGGGGGAACAATCAAGTTTCAATATCCCAAGAATGATCATAGGAAAATATGAAACTCGAATGGAAGAACCCCATATATCTTTTCTTCTTATGACTATACATACGTGGTCATTTAAATCAATTTTATAAACATGCTTAACATCTTCTCATGGATATCAAGTGGCATTAGCTCAAATAGTTAGATTCCTCAACATTTAAAGAGGATACCAAGGTTCAAATCTTACCAAGCAATACATGGATAATATACCACTATGTGGCGATGATATAATATGGGTGGGACCCATTTCAATCCCATATAACCAATTGGAAAAAAAAACATCTTCTCATAGATGGTAGTTTCCAACAAAACATTGGAAAATTTGTTAAGATCACCAGTCAAAAGAACATTTATGATAGCCCTATCCATTAACCTCAAGAATATTGAGGTTAATGGATTGAGGAATTTATTTTAAGAAACCTCCTTCATATGTTCTGATAGCCCTATCCATTAACCTCAAGAATATTGAGGTTAATGGATTGAGGAATTTATTTTAAGAAACCTCCTTCATATGTTTTATATCTGAGTTTAGGGTTTTAGCATTCAAACTTGGGCAAGTTAAAAAACAATCAATTACTCACACATTCAACTAGGTTACAATTCAACAATATGCATTTAACTAGGCATGTCTCAAAATACCTAATTCAAAAATATGCATTTAACTAGGCATGTCTCAAAATTCTCAAACACACGTATTCAATTAGGGCATATCCCAAAACTCTCAAACATACAAATATTCAACTAGAACATATCTCAAAACTTTCAGGCATACAACTTACAAGTATTCATTTAAAATTCATAAACCCTTCCATGGTTTTCCTTTCAAGCATACTCATACAAATTTTCACAAGGGAAAGCTCAATGCCATATACCCATTGAAGTAAGCAAAGGAACAACGAAAAATGCCTTTTTCAATTGAGACTGAAGCTTTCTTTGAAAGAAAGACACTACTTTCAACGCCCTCACACCCTTGCTTTTCAAGTTGTAGACTACTAAGAGATTCGATCTCACTCTAGATGTCTCCTAATCGAATTAGTGTGGTTTTATTTTTTTTAAATAAGTTTCCAATGTTCTTTTACCTATAAATATGTGTTTCAGAAATAGACCTATAAATATGTGTTTCAGAAATAGACCAGATTCCTAAAATGTCATGCTCCTATAATAGGCAAGGTTCAAATTTGGCTTGCGATACATTCTTAGGATTTCCATATGCGAAACTAGGGTCCATTCCCTTTCTTTACAATTAGTTTCCCTGATTTGTGTGGAAAGGCAAATTAGGATGAGGACAACAACAAAAGATTAGGGTTTCACAATTTATTTTTGGTACTCTATCCTAATTCTTCTACGTATGGTGAGGAGGGTACTCTATTCTTGGAGTCGTCCCATATTTGTCCGACCATTTACAACCCTCTATGTTTAAATCAAAGTGCTTTGGAACTTAGACCAGAAGGATCTTCTCATGGTATTAAAAGGTCTTAAATCCCTCTGATAACATCTCAAGTTCATCAAAGCTTCTCATGGTCTCTTTTGGGACATCCTAAAAAAAAACATTTTATTTTTGCAACTACCTTGTAATTAAGAAAGAATCATTCAAATAGTCATGTAAGATTCAAGCCAATGCAAGCATTCATCCTAGTATGCTAGGCTACTTCTGCAATGTCTTTTCAATGCAACTCTATTCTTTATTTCAATAAGAACAATCATGCATTTTATGCCTAAATGAGATGCAACTACAGTGGTGGGTGCATGGTTTTCTTTCTTCGGTAATACTGTTGTTCCTACATCTATAATTTCTCATCCTGATGATCTCCCTCTCAAACATGACCTAGGGCAGCCCTTCTAAACCACTCGACCATAAAAATGCTATATGAATCATGAACTCATCAATTATCCTACCAAAATCTAATTGCATATTAGATCACATAATAAAAATCATCAATTATTGGCTATGTATCATCACCCTTCCATCACATGTCAAAATTAAATTATAAATAAAAAATATACATTGGGGCCATGACAAAAGAAAAAGGAACGAAGCATAGGAGAACTGAATGTCTTATACATGTACCTTTTTCTCTAAAGTGTTTCAGTAGTTTTAAATGTTTTTGCGTTTGAATTATAAATTCTACCTATAATGCACTCTGCTATTAACATGGCCTGAACTTTAAGCAATGCCTCCCACAACCTATGCCTAATAGATTAGTGTTCATAGAGAGGAATTTGAAGGTCTTTTTTGGTTGATGGACAAGCCTTGTCCTCATCAGATAAATGATTACTCTTTACAAGCAGCAACAATTTATCAGAAGGTAAAAGGATTGCTGAGATACACACCTGCATATTAGTCAAATGCTGTGCTGAAGAGCATGCAAGAATGCTCTATTCTATTGAGCTGGGACTTTTATAGTGGAAAAATATTGCCATCAAGAGAAGTGAAGGATAAGTAAAATAAGACTTAGTATCAGCCTTCTAATTTTTGTAACTATACAGCACAGAGAAATACAAGTGAGGGTAGGAAACTAAACAAACCAGTAATTCACAAGTCATGTAAGGTGCTCCATTATTCAACCATAGTTTAGGTCAATTGCATATGCTACAAGCTTCTACACAAATTTGTCCTTGCTTCAAATCCTTGTTCCACCTTCATCTCTTAGACAGATACATTTAACATATGAAACATGTTTTTGAAGATCATGCAAGACCATACATCTATGAAGTCCACTACAGTGCTGCAGGTTCTCTTTTGAATCTAGTAAACTTCCACAAATGTATTGGTGCACTGGCATTATTCTAATTCTTAAACCAGACTCAACTTGCCTTTGCATTCAAAGGGTATGGAATCTATAAATGAACTGTATTTGATGTATTCTCAGAGGAAAGCAGACCAACCTCTGCATCCGGATCTCTGGAATTGCTGGAATCAGCTGGAGCAAAATCTTCATGAATTTGTAGATTAGGCAGCTCTGGACTATTAGCAAACTTTGCCCATTTTTCCTTTTTGACAAATCCAAGGCATGGGTACAATAAAAATCCAATCAGAACAGCAATAAGGCTGACAACCATAACTTTGGTTGAAGCAATCACCACCACCAAAATCAACATTAAGGAAGGAGGAAGGCAAAGCAAAATCACTCCAAACATTCCAAGGGGAACCTTGTAGGGCCGAGACATATCTGGCTCTTTAAATCTTAGCCAGATAAAGGCCGCAAACTCAGCAAACATACCAAAGCAATAGAGATAATTCTCCGCAGCAACGATCTCTTGAAAGGTCATTGATGATAACAAAAGCACCCCTGAAGCCGAAAATAATATTCCCAACAGAGGAGTCCCATATCTAGATCTAGCTGCAAACATTGAAGGGAGCATGCCTCTCTCTGCCATTCCTAGAAGTTGGAAGGAATCGCTACTCATCTCGGCCTCAAACATTCCCATATTTGAAAGAGCAGAGGCTGCTTCCACCCACCACTGCAACCAAAACCCACCTAATATTTTGGCAACATCCGCAAAGTTTAGCCCGCATTCCATTGGCTTCTGTCAAGCTCTATAGAACCAGTTGCTGATAAGAGGGGAATCACGTAAGTTCCCATCACAAGCACCACAGCCCAGTAGAGGGCCTTAGGAAGTGTTCTCTTCGGATTCTCCACCTCCCCTACCAGTGTACTTACAGAGTCCCAATAATTCAGATTCCAGAAAAGTGTATTCAGATAAAGATTCCAGTCAATATTGTTTTTATCAATCTGAAGCCATTTTAAGGGTTCCATATGTGGAATTGCAAGCATGCCCATTACGCAGAAAGGAAGCAAAGAGAAAATTCCCAAACAAACAGAAGCCCAACCTACAATGGTAAGACCCCTGTAATTCAGATACGTCAAGGCCAGGGTTATTGCAATAACAGCTGCAATTCTCGGAAACCCACTGCCAACTTCTGGAAACACAGATTTTAGGTACTCCAGGAATAAGACAGGATAGAGGGCATTATCAATGACACCACTCAACCACTTCCACCACCCCTGCTGAAATCCCCAAAACGGGCCAAAGGCCGCTGAAATCCATACAACATAGCCCCCATTCTCAGGAAACATGGTACCCAATTCAGCAGTCACAAGGGCCTCAGGAATGCTCCAAAGAAGGGGAAAAACAAGAAAACCAAGAATTGCCAAAAGAGGACCCCCAGCTTTGACAGAGTCCTCAACACCAAAAGGGCCCCCAGAGACTTCATAAAAAATAAGAAACACCAAAGGCACCATGGACAGCTTGTGACCGTGATTAATGGACTTGGGACATTTGGGTACCTCTCCTTCATTCTCTTGAATGTTTGCTGAATCAGAACCCTCACTCATCTTGGCTTTTACAATAGGAAACCTCCCTCTTCTGTGCAATTCTTTCACCAAATCAGACTGTTTGCACTCGCTGATGGTGGCTTGGAATGCACTACAAAATTGGGAGGCGACCATGACATAACCCTATCTATCTCATCTTCGGCAATGGATCATGGCAATCAGATAGCTTTGTCTAGTGGTCGAATTCAGAGGAAAAACAGCTGTAATCTTTGGTCTATCTAAATACATCTATCTTCCCCAAATGAGCGCAGCAAGTTTCCTATGAAGAATACCACAGCTTGTTATAGAGGATAGAGGGCCACGAAACAAGGATAAGATGCCATTTTTTAAAACAATTTTCTGCAGTAGACGCAAACCACTAAACAACTACCCACATTTAGCAGAGTAGAAGTAAAGCATACCTGAGGTCCCCTCCTGCAATCCAGACACATTTGTCCGGCCATGATGATTCTCACACAATCCAATGCTAAAGTTTTGGTTGTATACCGCAGCAGACCCCAACCACACAAAAACAGTCTGACCCAACAAAGTACAGATCCAACAGGGCCAACAATTGGCGAAAGATCTCAGCTTCGGGCTCCAATGGATAGATTCAGCAATTGGGTGCACTTGAATGGATCAGGAATATGATCAGGAATATGGTGATTAAGGCAAATATCTACGCAAGAGGGCACAAGTATCAATGAACCTCTATGAAGTCTGGGCTTTGCTCTGTGCTCTGACTGGGTCTACCGTTTACGTGTTGCTTTTCCCAAGACTAATGAGCTCGAAATTTTTTATAAATGTAAGTGGGCACAAGGGGGATTTCCATTCGGCAAGGAGATGGGCATTAGCAACTCAAAGTTACGATTTTGCACGCCTCTTAAGTGGAATTTAAAGCTTTATTTTTGGATTGCTCTCAAGAATCACACATACGGAAGTTCTTAGTTGAATGGAATAACGCTAATACTGGTCTATTTTAGACATTGCATCCCCCATGGCCTCTAACAAATTTGATTCCATTTACTTCAAGTGGTTCAAGGTTATCCAAATGTGCTTCCTATATAGGGTGTGGTTAAGTTATGATTTTGCACGTCCTCTTGAGTGGAAGTAAGCTTTATTTTTGGAGTGCTCTCAAGAATCACACGTACGGAAGTTCTTAGTTGATTGGAATAACGCTACTACTGGTCGATTTTAGACATGGCATCCCCATGGCCTCTAAGAAATTTGATTCCATGTACTTCAAGCGATTCAAGGTTAGCCAAACATCTTTCCTATAGCCATAATTTGATTCCATGTACTTCAAGCGATTCAAGGTTAGCCAAATATCTTTCCTATAGCCATGGGGTGGGGTGGGTTTAACAATTAATATTTTTTTGATTTGGTTATTGTGAGACCTTTATGATCGATGTATAGGATATAGGACTGAACCTTTGTGAATTAATATTATTAATAAATAATTGATATATTTTATTTAAGTTTTCTTTTTAATTATTATTTTTTAAAATAATAATTAAATTATATTAATTGTTTATATATAGGTTTTTATGAAAAAATATTGAGTGAGTGTTTGTATGGTTAGCTTCGTCTTATCATCACCTTTCAACAAGATAAATTAGTCTTTGATAAATAAGTCTTCTTGTCGTTTGCGGGTTTCCTTTTAGGTCTTTTCCTTGTTTTTGGGTAGTTTTCTTATTATGGCCTTCAGCCTTCAACAATTGATGTTGGTATCATTGGCATGGACACTTGTGCAAATGGTGTCTTTCAAGCAACTGATAAAATTCATATTGAAAGCAATTCACAAGGTAAACCCTCTTCTCTTGATGTTATTATCCCCATTCTTGAGTTTGATATTGCATGCAAGTGGCTTGAGAATTATACCCTAGTTGGGTATTTTGTGGGTAGAATCCCACTAGAAAGTGTTTTGAAGGGTTGGGTCAATTTTGCCTAGGTCCCCCATGGGGTCCGGTTGGAAGTTGTTCAAAACCTTAGTGAAGGTTTCTTTATGTTTTGCTTCGCTAAACCAAAGCATGCCTAGGTCATTTATCAACATGGCTTATGGTATATCCATAACTCTCTTCTTGTCTTTTCCCTTTAGACTTAGGATTTCATTGTCTTGAGGAACACACCAAACGGTTCCCAGTTTGGATCGAGTTCCCTGGACTTCCATTACCTTTATGGCCTTATCTCAGTTGTGTTGCAATGTCCCTTGGTAATGTTGTTTATATCGAACCAATTTTTTTGTGGCTCGCACTCAAAAAAGGCTTGTGTTGAGACAGATATCTTCAAGGATCTCAAGGAAACCATTTATATCTAGATTAGTGCCCAATGTATATCTTAGAGATTTTATACTTGAATCTTCCTAATACGTATGTTAGATGTCAATATTTTGAGCACAAGATCAAGGATTATCCTTTGGCCACCCAAAGAGCTAAACCAACTCCAAAGCCTAGTAACACAACCACTCCCTAGTCCGTTAAGGAGGGATGGACAACAGTGAGCAACCAGAGGAATAACCACAATGATGGTTCCATGGAATTTACACCCGCTAGGGCTCAAATCAAAGTTCCTAGCCAAGCTCCCAAGCAAGATAGCAAGGGGAAGGAAGTTTCTCAACCACCCCCTTCTAAAAATAAGCTCAAAGAGGCATCAATGCCTTGTTGCATCAGAACTCCTTAGGCTCCTAGTGTAATATATGCTTTGGTAGTCACTCAAACAAGTTCTCCTTCACTGTCTCCTCCAAAAAATGCTATGTGCTCATACAACCCAATCTACAAGGAGGCTGACGAGTTTGTGTCAAACAAACTTCCATATTTTACACCAACTATACAATTGAGATGTTATAAGCATGACCAATGGTCTATGCAAACATAGAACAACTATGGAGTTTTGACTAAGCTTGATAACTATTAGAATATATATTATATCCTAAGTTGTTACTAGGATAAGTTTGAGTGGCTAAGATTAACTCAGTTAGTTATGATCCAATGGATCATATTGTACACCTTTGCTATTTAAGCAAGGTCTTTGTCATTGAATAATATCAAGTCTTTTATTTTCCAACATGGTATCAGAGCAGGCTTTCCTTGCCTTATGAGCCTGAGGAGCTTTTCCTCATGGGGGGATTTCCCTCATCCCTTTCTTTTTTCCCTTATTTTTTTTCCTTTTTTTCTGAATATCGAGGGAGTATGCTCTCCATATTTTTTTATGGATCAGAAACTAGATGGTTAAAATAAAATAAAGTAGATTTGGCTATAAGTAGTATTTTAACCAATTTTAATGGTGGTTTCATCCTTTTAATGATGGATTTTTATTAGTCTCCTTTGTCTTTGGATGGATAGATTTTTTTTAACAATTCGGATCTGGCATCATCGAGGATGTTTTTTCAAATTACCCGAGGGTTTCGAGTCCCCGATGAATGTAGTTGACCTTGTTGTTTTTTAGGGTGGAGATTGCTCATGTTTAAGGAGGTTTTGGTTTTAAGCGGCTTCAACGTCAAGTGTTGATTTGCTGGATCGCCCCCAGTAGTCGTGATCTAACGTTGGATGCTTGCTTGCTTCTCGAATAAGAGCAAACAAATGATTTGGTGCCTCTCTCCTACATTGCAGGGCTACTCATGGGACGACCCAAATTGAAAGCAATGATGACGGATGGTGAAGAGGTGGATGCTCTGCAAGCGCTGGCCAGAGTGGGCATTGTGGAGCCCTTCGAATTACATCCCAAGGAGGGGCTGGCTCTTGTCAACGACTCCAACGTTGAAATGCTGAATTACAACGGTCGGTGGAAGTGGAGTAATAATAATAATAATAAAATGCAATTTTTGCAAAAATCAATGGCGGAGAAAAATGATCCTGCATTTGCAAAGGAGGTGGCATCTCTTGCAAATCTCTATGTTAATGATGCATTTGGAATAGCTCATATAGAACATGCCTCCACTTAAGGTGTCACTATATATCTCAAACCATCTGTTTCACCTATTTTTCTCCATCCGTGGCTTCGAATATCGGGCGCTTTCAGTTTGCAAATTTTCCAAAAGACGTCTCACACCATGAAACTATCAAAAATTACTGTGAAGACTGGTTGTGCTGGTAAATTAAAGGTATGGGTGCCACACTATTTTCGATGAATTTGGTGGATCGTGTTTGCAGCCAATGGATCAAGCGGTGTTTGAAGTTACCTCATGAATATTTTTCGAAGAAGGAAACAATTATTGTTCTGAAAATCCTCATGATGGAACAAATCCAGATCATGTTGCGGATCTGGACTAGATGTATTTTCCATCGAGCAAAATGAGGGTTGTGCAAACAATAGAAGGAATTCGGATCGAAGCGGACAATAACGACAAGGGGACCAACACCACGCGTTGCGCTATTTTTTTACCCTACGCTTCTCGTTGATGCCTACGTTTCACCTCGAGAGAACTCGCATTCAACATCGTGTCCAAGCTGGAGGAATCGACAGGCTTTTCCATTTCGTTGTGAAGAAGTAGTGGGCGGTATTATGGCAGGGTTTTTTATGGATCATCGACAGTGGTCTCGCATTAATTTCCCCACATTCGTACTACAACTACTCTCAGAGGGGGGGGGGTGGGGCAGACGAGGCGTGCAAGCCCGAGATGAGGAGGCGCGCCCCCCCCCCCCGCCTCCTGAAGAAGAAGAGGAGGAGAAAGGAAGGGTAAAAAAGGCGACAGGGAGCAGAACCCCCACAGGGGGAGGAGAGGCGGGGCAAGGGGGGAGCAGACGAGAAATTCTATTTGGAGACCCTAGTACCACTTAAGGGGGTGTTAGAATATATATTATATCCTAAGTTATTACTAGGATAAGTTTGAGTGGCTGATATTAGCTCAGTTAGTTATGATCCAATGGATCATATTGTACACCTTTGCTATTTAAGAAAGGTCTTTGTCATTGAATAATATCAAGTATTTTATTTTCCAATAATGACAAGGATATATCACTCAATCAACATCTTCCATAAATTTTATTTCATAGAATATTAGGGGCCTGATAGACTCCAAAATAAATTATAGCATGCAAGAAACAAGACATAGATATCCCAATATTGATATTCTTTGTTTATAATAATTAAAGATCTTAGGTTTTTTGCTCTCTACAACCTATCATGCCATATGGTCGACTAGTTTTTTCTTCCATAGCAATCATGATCCAAAACGAGGTAAAGTTGTCATCCTCGTCTCTGTTAGGTGGCTTCCATATTTTATTGACCGTGGATGTAACCCCACTTACCGAGACTTATGGTTGCTTTTAAACATTAATAATCATTCATTAGAGATTATTATTGTTTATGCCTCAAATAATATCTCTCAAATGATCTCAATTCTAACGTTGGATTGTAGATGCATTTTCCATTGCATCTTGGGCATTGTGCAAATATTTTAATATGATTGAATATGCATCAAATGAATGCAACAACCTCCCAAATGCATTAGATAATTGGTATAAGGGCTACATGGTACTACATATGTAATAAGTCAGGATTTTTTAACCCTAATACTAATCATCATCATTCTAATTCCATCTAGTACACATGGAATAATCTATGATCTGGCATGGAAAGAGTTCTCAAACTGCTTGACAGATCCATGCTAATAGGTCATCCCATTTTTCCCTTCTCTAATTATTTATCTCTACCAATGGATCTCATGTCTCCTCTTTGACCATTTTCCCATTTACTTTCACATTGAATGACTATGTGGCATCATCAAGAAGGAAAAATATTAGTTATTTCTAAGATTTTGATGCTCCATTTTCAAAATCTGCTTCTGCTAATTGTTCATCTTGAACATGTAAGATTCATCAAAAGTAGGTATATTCTAGATAACATGATCATTGTGTGGGAAGGAATGGAAGGGACTCAAACCACTCAGTAGAAAGCCTTGTTTATTAAAATTAGTTTTTCCAAAGCTTATGATTATATCGAGTGGTCTTTCATCATTGCAATGTTACAAGCTTTAGGCTTTGGACCAACCTTCATTCACTCTATCAAGATGCTTTTTGCAAATGCCTCTGCTTGTTTGACCATAAATGGTAAACAATCCACATCCTTTGGTCTCTTTCAATCTATTCGATAAGGTTGTCCACTTGCTCCAACACTTTATATACTGGCCACTAATGGATTTGGGTATTTACTTGCCCACGTAGTTTCACAAAGGTTGGGTTAAGTGTATTTCCATTCCTCCTACTACTCAACAACTAGTTAAGGGTCACTTTGTGTATGAATCCTTCCTCACTCTACTAGAGGAAGAAAATAGCATCAAACAAGCATTACAATGCTTGGACATATTTTTCATGGCATCTAGCTCTAACATTCAATGGAAAAAGACATAATGTTATCATCCTTCCTCACCAAGCCTTCTTAGCTTAATCAATTTGGTTGAAAATGAATTGCCCATGGTGAAATGTTCAGGTTTCTTAGCATTGCCATTGCCTTTCACTCTTATTCCTATGCTCTTTGACAATGTGTAATTGCTAGAGTTGAGAAGAAGTTACAACAATAGATTTCAAAACCATTGTATTTAATAGGAAAATTCCATGTTTGCTCTAAGGTGCTTGCTACATCCCATGTATACAACTCCTCTTGCTAAGATCCCTCCAAAGCTTCCTGCCAGAAGCTTGAAATACTTCTCAGATACTTGTTTTGGGCTCCTTTAGCAAGGGAAAGAATTTCATCATGTCACTCAAAAATTTTGTTGTCTCCCACATGTCTCTAGAGGTCTTAGACTCTTAGACATCTATCACTAGGTGCTTGCCCTCTATGCAAAATGGGTCATTTGGACTTGGAAGGCAACAAAGCTCGAAAAGTTTTGCTTCATCATTATAATGCTTCAAGCACTCCATATGGATGACAAACCTAGAAGTAGCTTGTCCTTTAGACCATCCTTACTCTCAAGGTACCTATCCAAATCTAGAGCACCTTTGTGGCCAAAAGCATCTAGAAAGCTTAGGAAACCATTAAAACTTGACTAATTTGGAATTGAAATGGATCCAACATTGGATATTTAGTTAACCATTAGTCTTTGTGGTGGTCATTTGTAATCACTTACTAGGACTGACCCCTTTCCAAGGTCCTATGGATTCAAGCTTTAACTTTGAGTGATTTTAAACCTCTTTGTTTAGAGCAACAAGAAATTGGCTTTCCTAGCCTAAAGCCAAAGCCAAATTTAGATTGGCTAATTAGGATATATAATCCTTACAAGTGGTTGTGGACTCCATCCCTCCATAAATGCTTCATAAAATTGGGATCATAACCTCCTAGCCATGGTGGAGATACTAGAATTGGTTTTCAAATACCTCATTTTGTAGGTATAAGCCCAACAAAGTATATAAATAGCTTTCACCTCATTTATCAATGGTGCAAAAACTAGACGGAGGCCACAATCTACCAATAAAATTTGGCAATGCAAATTTTAAACTATCAAGCCTACAATCGAGGAACCCAAGATTACCCATTTTGCTTGGTGTATCCTCAATCAAGGACCCCCCTTGGTGATAGATTGGATCATTTAGGGATCCCAACCCACAATACCCATTTCGTGGGCAACATGAAAACATCAAAAATCTCTTTTGGTTTTTTCCCAGAGCTCAAACTGCATGGACATGGATTCATGATTTCTTCGGGCCTTTTAAACCTGAGCTTTTCTCCTAGCATATGATTCTTTTAAGTGACTGATCCAACATATCAACCAAATACACCTAGATATGACATACTTTAAAACTGGGGATTTTATTTGATATCTAAAAATATAAAACTGTAGCTATTTTTTCCAAAGCATTTATTGACACCCATTTGTCCTTGACTACTAAAGCTAAAATTTATTCTAATGCATTTTTATAGTTCAAATACAAGTTAACAAGGTGGTGTTAGAGATGGCTCATTTACAAACTCTTATGAACCTTGGGTTAACACCCCATGCATGATGGATCACATCTTGCAAACCTCTCTTCCACATAGGATCCAGTCCCACAATCACTATAGTTAGGCTTCACAAGCTCCTTATAGAAGTCCTTCGCACAAATCTAGGGACTGAAATCGCTCACCACCTTGTCCCTCTTAGCCCTATGACTGAGGAGCCTAGAGATGGCATAATAGTGACAAGTTTCCCTATCTCAACCTCACCATCTCCTCGAAGAGGAATGCAAAAGATAACTAAAGAAATGAACCAATTGGTGAAGGTGTCAACTTGGGCTGGGATCCTCTACCAAACACTAGATCCACCCTCTATATGAGAAAGCCCCTTGGATTATGATCCACCACCTCCTTCTAGCTCCATAATTCTTGTTGTATAAATAACTTGTGATTAACCCATTATATTTAATTTTATCTAATAATTATAGTTTAATAACTTTGCTTAACATAAATTTTGCGGTGTGATTTTCTATTCATCCGCTTTTTCAATTAATTTACTATATATTTTTTTCCTGAAATAATATAATTATTGCATATTAAAATAATATGCAATAAAGTGTCACTATAGGGAAATAACCAAGCAAAGGAAAAGGAGGAGATAAATCAAAACAAACTTGCTACAATTGTGGCAAACCTGGCCATTATGCTTGTGATTGTTGGTCAAAGCCTTCACAAGGAAGCAACAACAACCAGAGCAGTCAGTTTGGCAATTTTTGAGAAGAGGAAGAGTCCACAAATCTCTTTCTCTCATATGGCCAAGTAGATCAAAACATGAATGATACATGGATTTTGGACACTGGGTGTTCAAACCATATGAGTGGCAAAGAAGAACTCTTTGCTACTCTAAACTCCTCATACAAATCCAACATTCGATTGGCAGATGACAAATCATTGGCGGTTGAAGGTATTGGATCCATGGCGGTTCCAACCAAAGAAGGCATCAAGCAAGTAAGTGATATCTATTACACACCTCATCTCCAACACACTATTTTAAGTGTTGGTCAAATGTTAGAAAAGAACTACAAGTTGCTTTTTGATGAGGGTAAATGCACAATTTTTGATAAAAATAATAGTAATAGAATCATTACACAAGTGCCAATGTCAAAGAATAGATTGTTTCCTTTAAAGTTTGGCCAGCCAGGGGGAGATAAGTTAGCAAATGTTGCTATTACCAATCCAAGCGTCCTATGGTACTTGAGATATGCTCATTTGAATTCAGCTAGTTTGAAAATGCTAACTTCACAAGCAATGGTAACCGGACTTCCCAAATTTCAGGATAGTAAGGAAGTCTATGAAGGGTGTGCCTTGGGCAAGCATGCCAGATCAAAAATTCCTCATGGAAAAGTATGGCGGGTAGTCATCCACTCCAACTAGTGCATACATACATCTGTGGTCCGATGCAGACCAAAAGTCTTAGTAACAACTCTTACTTCCTACTTTTCATTGATGATTTTACTAGAATGTGCTGGATATATTTTTTGAAACATAAGGATGAAGCATTTGAATGCTTCATCGATTTCAAAGCAAGATTTGAAAGCGAGAGTGGATATTTTGTAAAATGTCTTAGATCAGATAGAGGAGGAGAATACTCCTCTAATGAGTTTTTCAATTTCTATAAGCAACATGGAATTAAGAGGCAGCTCACAGCTGCCTACACTCCACAACAGAATGGTGTGGCAGAGAGGAAGAATCACACCATTGTGGAGATGGCAAGGTCTACGCTTCAAATGAAGCATTTGACTAATTCATATTGGGTAGATGCAGCCAGGACCAGTGTATATATCTTGAACAGAAGTCCTACTTCAAGTTTGGAAGGGCAAACGCATTACCAAGCCTGGTATGGTAAGAAGCCAAATGTTAAGTATTTCAGAGTGTTTGGTTCACTGGAATATTCTCACATTCCTGATGAGCTGAGAAAGAAGCTCGATCCAAATATTTGGGCATGCATATTTGTAGGGTACTGTGAGAACACAAAATCTTACATACTCTACAATCCCAGGACTTGAAAGAGTATGCTTTCCAGGGATGTGATTTTTGATGAAGGGGGAGAATGGGGTAAGCCCCAAATATTCAGTGATGATGAATCCAATGATGTAGTTTCTAAGCAGGTGCAACAACAGTCACCATAGAAAGGTAATAAGTCTCCCCCCACAAGCCCAAGTTCATCTTCTAGTTCAACTTCTTCACCAAGTCCTTCTCCGCAGAGATTAGTAAGTTCCTCACCAATGGACATCGATTCTCCATCCAGAGGTAAGAGAACTCTCCAACATCATCCATCATATCAAATGTTGGATAATTTTTTTTCAAGAAGATACACTAGGAGTCAAGCAAGTGAAATGAATTATGTTCTACAAAGATTAGAAAATATGTACTTGTATGGTGATGATGTCTCCCAACAGGAACCTAGGGGAGATTTAGTTAACTATGCTTTGTTGACTAGTGCTCAGCTTGAACCTTCTAGTTATGAGAAGGCATGTACTCAGAATATTTGGCAAGATGCGATGGAAGAGGAGATAACCTCTATAAAAACAACGACACTTGGGAGCTGGTGAAGCTTCCTAAAGGAAAGAAATGTGTTGGATGTAAGTGGGTCTTCAAGACCAAGTTCAATGCTGATGGTAGCATTGAGAGGCACAAGGCAAGATTAGTTGCAAAGGGATTCACTCGAAAATATGGAATTGATTATGAAGAGACTTTTGCTCCTGTAGCTAGACAGGAGACCATCAGAACCGTTCTTGCTTTAGCTACTCACAAGATATGGAAAGTCCAACACACAGATGTAAAGAGTGCATTTCTCAATGGTTACTTGACAGAAGAAGTGTATGTTGAGCAACCATAGGGATTTCAAGAGGAAGACAAGGAAGAAGGCACTCTATGGCCTCAAGCAAGCACCGAGAGCTTGGTACTCACACATTGATGGGTACTTTAAAGATTTTGGGTTCATCATAAGAAAAAATAAACCCACTCTCTACTACATGAATCAAGGTAATGACATCCTCATAGTATGTTTGTATGTGGATGATCTCATTTTTATGGGTAGTAATGAAAAAGTTAATATGGAGTTCAAGCACTCCATGATGCAGGAATTTGAGATGAAGGATCTTGGCTTAATGCACTACTTCCTTGGAATGGAAGTATATCAATCAGATTCAAGGATCTTCATCTGTCAACTAAATTATGCTTAGGATATGATTAAGAAGTTTGCTATGGAGCAATGAAAATCAGTTGCAACTCTAGTTGGATATGGGATCCAATTAAGCAAGGATGAAAGAGCACCAAAAGTTGATGTGACCACTTTCAAAAGCATTGTTGGGATTTTGATGTTTCTCGTCAACACCAAACCAGATATTCAGTATGTTGTATCTCTTGTCTCTAGATTTATGTCTAACCCATATGAGCTGCATTTGTAGGCAGCTAAAAGAATTTTGAGATATGTGAAGGGTACATTGGATTTTGGAATCCAGTACTACAAAAGTGATACTATCAAGCTTGAAGGCTTCAGTAATAGTGATTGGAGTAGCAACATTGATGACAATAAATCCACATCAAGGAACTGTTTTAGTCTTGGTTTAGGACTAATAACTTCGAGTTCCAAGAAGTAGACTATAGTAGCATTATCTTCAACAGAAGCTGAGTATATAGCAGTAACTCATGCTAGTACTCAAGCCCTATGGCTACAAAAAGTATTGGAAGAGATTGGAGAGCAAAAAAGTGGTCCAACCAGAATATACTATGATAACATTAGTGCCATTCAATTGGCATATAATCCTATCCACCATAGTAGATCAAAGCATTTTGATATGAAGTACCACTTCATCAGAGATATGGTGGAAACTAAAGTTGTTGAGCTTCAATATTGCCATACTTTAGAAAATGTTGCTGACATATTCACCAAAGCAATGGCCAAAGCTCAATTTGTAAAGGTTATTGGAAAGGATACACAAATTATCAGCAAAAGTGAAAACCAGGGAACCATCTAAAATTCTACCAATTCCTCCTGCACTAGCTTTTCCAGGGTTCCCCCTAGAGGCTCCATCGATATTGACTTTTCCAAAATTCTTAGGAGGAGGCTGCCAATTATTTTTTCTATCCATATTTCAATTACTCACATTCCATTTAAACGGTTACCCCTAGAAGAGTTAATCTTCAATATTTGCATCACTTGATCCCATCTTTGGTGGGAGTTCTAGAGGTAATTAAGGAGTTGTTGGATCAATTCAACTAAGTTGGAAATGGTCTTTTGCTAGATATAGTGAATGTCCTTACTTTCCTGATTGAAAATTAGGTTGTTTCTTTTCTTTTAGATATTCTAAGGTAGAATGGTGGAACCCATCCAAAATAACTGCCTAATAAAATGATCAACACCCTCTTGTTTAGGCCAATCCCTCCAAAGTTGTTCAAAAGTAAAAAAAAACTAGACCATTATAAGCCTGGTAAGATAGTCATTCTCCTCCATAGCTCAAAGGCTAAGGTACACTCAATAATTTGCATCTAAATGGGTCATATAAACCATGTTTCATAAGTTGCTCACCAGTTAGCACCCTACGATGCAATAAATCCAAGTAAAGAACCTCACCTTAGGCCAGAGCTTTTGAGCCCACAATTGAGTAATTTTTCATATGATTGGTTGAGATTATTATAGCATAAGGCCAAATAACCTTGAGCAACTGAATACTCACCCTTAGTAGTGTTGTTCCATCCAAAACAATCTTTATCATGGTATGAATAGAGAGATCTCATATAAAGAATGCTTTGGATGTCTTTTCTTTACCTTTTTGGCATTTGAATAGGCCAATCCTCAATAGGGATCCAATATCTACCAACCTCTGAATTACCAATATGGTACCGATAATAATTAGCTACCATTATCTAGTTAGCTTAGTGAATCTCCTCCATACAAGGCCCCAATAAAGAAATTGAGTAATCAAAGGCTAGTGACCATCCCAAGAATATGTCTAATTTTTGCCTGTTGACCATTATGAATGATCCAAAATAAATTTTGCTTTATCAAATCCTCACCAATCATAAGAATCGCTAAAATGGAAGAAACTTTGGTAGGCAATTGATAGTGAACAAGGTCTTTAGGACTTTTGTTCTCAGCATATTTAACACAAAGACTTTTGGCCCAAAGGGCATTGGGGTTATGCAAAATCCTCCAATACAATTTAGTAGCTAAAGCCTTATTGTTATTGATAGAATATTGAAATCCTAAACCCCCTTCATTCTTGGGAAGGTATAAAGTATCCCATTCCACCAAGGCCATTTTCTTTTCTCCTTAGTACCGGTCTAGAGGAACCAATGATTAATTTGGTCCAATTATCGAAGAACTGCCTTTGGGATATTCAACATAGTAGAAACATAAATAAGTATAGCTTGAAGGACTAATTTTACCAAGGTAATTTTGCCCCCAATGAAAGCCACTTATTGGTCCACTTTCTAATTTTATTCTTAACTTTTTCCAACAACCAATTCTAGTATTTTTTCTATCTTTGAATATTGATAGGAATGCCTAAATAAGTGATCGAAAGGGAGGTCTTCTTATATATTAATTTATCTAGGACTATGGATTCTTGTCTAGGAGAGTAGTGAAAGAAAATGACTTTAGATTTGCCTTCATTGATCAATTGCCTAGTAGCATTAGAAAAACAACATATGATTTGCTTAATTTTAGAAGCTTCCTTAATTATAGCTTTACCTTACAGAGTAGAGTCATCAAAAAATTGAATATGAGAGATAATCCTAGCTCCATGAGCAATGGTAACTCCCTCAAGGGTTTTGTTTTCTCTATTTTTTTGTTATAGTCCTGCCCAGTCATTCAACAAGAATGATGAATAAATAAGGAGAGAGGGGAATACCTTTGGAAGCTGGGAATAACTATGAAGGCCTACCATTGATAATAAATGAGTAGGACATAGAAGAGATACATCCCATAATCTAGTCCATCCAATCCTAAGAGAAGCCAAATTGCCTCAAAACTTTGATAAGAAATTGCCAGTCCACTCTGTCATAAGCTTTGGATAAGTCTAGACGAATGAACATAGATGGATATTTTTGCATTTCCATGGAATGGATGGCTTTTTGAGCAAGAACTATCTCATCCACTAGGTACAAGGTGTGGGCCAATTGGTTTGACCACACCCCGTAAGGGGAGCAAAGGTCCAAGGTTCAAATCTCGAGCCTTGTCGGACTGTACGCTTGTACCTTTCTTGTTGCTTTCAGCGGTGTAAAAGGTTTAAAATGATTGTGGCAGGGTGGTTATAGGGGTAGATTGCACAAAGAACTGTGTAACAGCTTTCGGGGTAGACAATGCAAAATACTATGGTGGCCATAAAATCCGGATAGCCTACCCGAATTCGTGGTGGCTACCGATTCCACCATGTAAAAAAAAAAAAAACTATCTCATCCACTATTTGACACACTTCCATATAACCTCCTTGTTTAGGGAAATGATATTATGCAAAAGAGGCTTCAACCTTTTTGCCATTATCTTTGTAATGATTTTGAGAAGAACATTATATAAAGCTATAGGTCTAAAAGTTGAGATATGTTTTGCCTCTTGAGCTTTTGGTACTAGAGCTATATAAGTTTTATTGATAATCTTCAAAATTTCTTTGGCTTTCCTGGCTTCTTCCACCACCTCTAATAAATCAACATGAAGGATAACCTAAAAATATTGGTAGAACTCAATGGGAAAATGATCAGGATCTGGAGTTTTTCCTTTTTGTATTTTAAAAATCACCTATTGAAGCTCATTAATAGTAACCAGAGTAGTCAAAATAAAGTTCTCCTCAGAAGTGATAAGAGTAGGGATCGCTTGAAGAACATTCTATTAAGAAAATGAGTTAAGAGGTGCAACAACAAATAGATTGGAAAAGTAATCGACAACAATAGAGTTCATGCCATCCCAAGTGTAGACAATGTCAGGAAAAAAATAGAGTTGTGATATCTTTGAGCTAGAATAAATTTGTGTTTCGATCTTCTTATTTGAGCTATTGGATCCTAGATTTTTGCTTCCATAAGAGTTCTCTTTTTTCCCATTCCTCTAACTGAGTTGTGAGTCTAATTTTGTTTGTTCTTCTACTCTCTATGAGGCCATCTAAACAAATTCTCTTATTCAAATTTTCAAGTTGAGAAATCACTTCATGTTTTTTTTCTGGACATCACCAAACTTCTTCCAATTCTAAATCTTGATTTTGGATTTAATGTATTGCAATATTTTGGAAAAACATAACATCTTAGTCTCATACCTTGGTTTACCTTCCTTCCACCATTATTGCACTTAGGATCTAAAGGAACTATCTCTAATCCACATTAACTAAAATAAAAAAGATGAGAAACTCACATTGGTTTTCCACATTTCCACCATAACTAGCCAGTGATTCAAACCAACATTGTTAAGAGTCTTCACCTTAGGAATGTGACCATGGACTAAGAAATTGTTAGAGAACAAGAACCTATCCAATCTCTACATGATACAAGCTAAGCCTTGCCTTTTGCTAGACCAAGTCATAAGACCATTTTCTGGTTGGATGTCCACATGATGAAGGTTTGTAATATATTCACTCATGAGGTCAGTGCTCTTGTCTAAATTTCTATTTCCCCCTATTTTTTCATCTAGAGAGAGGATGATATTGAAATCTCCTTCGATCAAGATCCAAGCTTTAGGAGAATGAGATATAATATAAGTTTTATGCTTCCATTGTATTCTCTTTTCCTCTAAAGTAGTTGGAGCATAAATATTTACGTAGAGCATAATTTGGTTAAAATGTCTACTTTGAATAGCTACAACCAAAAGACCCTAGCTACCAACCATATGGTGAATAAATACCTCTTTTGGGTCCCAAAGGAAAGCAATGCCACCAAAAGTCCCCTGGGAACTAAGGGAAGCAACTTTTCCAGTTGGCCAAATTTTACTAGCAATTGATTCCATTTCCTCTATTGACATATTCATTTCCTAAAGAAAAATAAGATGTGTATGGTTTGTCTGAATCATTGTTCTAATTTCATTTTGTTTTATAAGACTCCCTTTGACTCCTCTAATATTCCATATGATGATCTTCATTAATACTAGGGCTAAAGAAGTTGGTAAGGGTATTAATCTTACCTTCCTCTATAAGCTTTTCATCTTCTTTTACCATATGATGTTGATTGATCTTGCGACCTACCTTGTTAGCTTTTTAAGCTTTAAACTTAAAGGAAATACAACCACATGTATGGAAATAAGCATGCAATGTTATAACTATGATAATGACTAACTAATAAGCATGAAAATATGATAGAAAACTTGATACAATGCTTAAGAAATGCTCATATATAAAAGCTCATGAAAATATACAATGCTCTCCAATGGAGGTTACAACCTCTCCATTCTTACAAAAAGGATCTACATTGTATCTACTACTACTCAACCTATGCACTCCAAAATCCTCTCACACTTCTACTCTATGAAGGCCTATTTATAATGAGATGCAACTCTTTGCCTTCAAGACACCTCACTATTCTATTCTAAGACTCATGTACATGTGGACTTCATGCACATTTACAATAATTGCACATTCTTACACTTGTGCATTTATTACATTACTTTAATAAAACACTTAACTCCTAATATACTCATAATCTAGATATGTACCCATGATGCTACATTAGTAAGGAACCAAATAATGTAATATATTCCAACACCCCCCTGTATTACATTGTTTGGTTTTTGAAGGTTTTAGTCTTTTTTTTATAAGCAAAAAACCACTTGTGGAGCCGCCTTGGTCTAAGAGACCAGGAACAGGGGGTTCTACACCATCAAAGTCACCTGGGAGTCGCGCCCGACCCTGCCCGCACCAACATTATCAATTGGATTTTGGATACCCAATTCAACTTTTTTGGTAGGGTGGAGATTTGAACCTGGGACCTCCCTTGGAGGATTGCCCTCTCCTCTCCAACTCACCTACAACACCTGGGTGAAGGTTTTAGTCTTCAATATGGATCTTGATTCTAGTTATGGATTTTATATTATCATTCTCTGCTATCTGAGTCCTATTCAAACAAATAGTTAGTGTCTTCATTATATGTAATTCTTTTTGAAAGAGCTTTGACTTCATGTTCATTTGTAGATTCTTCTAGTTCTTTTATTTCTTGAATCCTTTGTGCCAAGTGTCCTTTCTGATTCCCTCCATGATATTACAATTGAGGATATTGATTTTGGAAAGTATGTGGATGCTAAAACTGTTGCTTTTGTGGTTGATACTACCTTGGTTGAATACCCTATTTTGTTGGTTTTCATAATTTATTTAATTCCCCTGGTTTTGATTTCTATGATTGAATCTACAGTAGTTAGTGTTATGTCCTTTCCTCCTCCATACATGACAATATCGATTATTCCAAGGTCTTTGTCCTTTTGAGGATGATGCAATATTTCCCTGTGGGTTATCCTTTGAGACTAATGCATTGTTAGTCATTTCATCTTTAACTATATTTTCCACCTCATATTCTTGAAGAATATTGACTAACTCATCAAATGAAGTATCTTTACTTAGGACTTGTAAGGATGTAACTAGATGCTTGTAGCTATCAGGAAGTCCTCTCATGGTTACTTGAACAAGAAATTTATTTTTCCTCTTCTCCTAAGGTTAATAATTTCCCTTTAATATCTACTACCTTCCTTAGGAATAGTTCTACACTTTCACCATTGTTCATTTTTAAGAAGTGTAATTGAGTTTGAAGATATAAGATAGTAGCTTTATTTTTCCCTTCAAATATATTCTCTAATATTTTCCAAGCTTCTAAGGATGTTCCTGTTGAGCTAATATAAGGTTGTATTTCATCTGTGATGGCAAAATTTATTATCATTAAAGCTTTTGCATTGCTTTCTTCAAACTTTTGAATCTTTGTATCACCTGTATTAGGTTTAGTGGTTATTCCTTTGACAATTTCCCATAGTTTCTCAAATATCAAGATTGCTCTTACTTTGTTCTTCCATGAAAAGTAGTTCGGACCTTTAAGTAGTTGAGACTCTGTAAGGATGAATTTATTTGTTGTCATGATGGTCCTAGTATATTTCCTTGTAACTCCCTAGTTTAGAGAATGTGAACTATCTTGATAAAATTTTCAAGACTTAGGTTTTGTGGAACTCCTTATGTCTCCCTAGTGATAGGATAACAAACTTTAGAATAATATTCAACTTCTATCACTTGTAACCAACTATTTAGATCTCCTTGTAGAAAGCTTATAAATGCAATTTCAGATAATAAGATTTCAATGTCTTTAGTTTGATTGTTTATGTCTCTTTTCTTTAAGTATGAGACTAATAAGTTTACTTTTCCAACTAGTATTTGATGCAAGCAATAAACTTCAACTTTGAATCAATGCTATGATAAAAATCTGCACTTCTATGATATTAGTTTGATGTAGGATTCCTTATGTCTCCAAAGTTAGAAGTCTTAGAAATATTATAAATTTGTAAATTATGTTCTACTATCCTTATAAATCCTTGAATTAAGGTTTGCAAATATTGGAAGCAATAATAATAAAGATTTTAATGCTTCTATTTTCTTCTTCCTTCTCAAAGTAAGCAATGTGCTTTCTAGGGTACCTTTTATTACCTTATAACTCCTACTAAATATCCCTAGATTATGAAATCTTAATTAATATCAAATTTAATATGTATATCCTTATTACTCCTCAAAGCTTTGCAAAAGTAATAAGACTTTAATATTACCTTTATAATATGCATTGTTCACTGTGTTATGCGCTCAACTGAACCTACGATCAACTTGTGCTCTTCTCCAACAATAATATGCTAACCGACGCTCTTTCCTATGACTACCTCATGTTCTTTATAAGCTACTGCTATCTTCTATCAACAATGTTCTTCACTGATGAGTTTTACTGTGTGCTTCTCTATGACTACCTTAGCTCCTTTAATGTTGCTTGACTTTGCTATGCATTATTGCTTTCCTTCTCACTTGGTTACGTGCTCTTGTAAATACCTTTTAATATGGTTGTCTACTAAGTAATGTATGACAAATGTCATGATTCTCTAAGGAAACAAACGTTCCTTCTTGTTGGGTGTTACTAGTTGAGTAGGGCTCAATAAAAATGGTGTCAACATTACTTTGAATATGAATCTAAAGCATTACAAGCTTATGATAAGATAAGGCAAGTGATGTTGATATTATGTGCAATGGTATTCTCCCTTTGAAGAATTTTTGTACCTCGTTGGCTTCCTTTGAGCATTATTTCAAACATACGTCCTTCTTCCTAGTCGTGGATGTTATGAGATGATTCTCTTGCTTGTGCCAAGTGTCACTCTCCTCCTTGCAAGTTCTTGGCAAGTGTTCAATCTCCTTTTGCATGTGATTTCCTTCAACGTATCAAAAAAGGCTTAAAGCTTCAATGCTTACCTTTGACCAATTGTTCTAGGTTATTTTGATCTTTTGTGATAGTGAACTTTGAGATGCCTTTCTCCTACAAATGCATAATGGTTTTCTCTACTGCTTCAGTAATGATTACACCTTTCTTTATGTTGTGTTCTTGCCAACTAACTATGATATCTTGACCTGTGTTCACCTTGTTGTCCTTGTATTGCTATAGGTTTTCGATGTGGCAACTAACTCCCACTAAGGTTTTTGCCCTTACGTCGCTTGTTGCACCTGGATATGGCACTTTTAATACCTTGATATGGCAGACGTTGAACTCTTTGGACGACTCCTCTTTCAAGAACTCTGACTGTGCTTTTCCTCTCGCTAATAGTGGTCGCTTATATGCAAGACAACAATCAATGTAATGTGTACTTGAGACACTTTTGTTGTTGTTTTCTTCCATTGTAGGGTAGATGATGAAAATGGTGCTTTTAGCAATCTAATTTTCACCACTGTATTTGTTAGAGTTACTATGCTATAGTAACTATAATTATTACCTCATTTGGTAATTTGTAATAATTTCCTAGGTAGATTTTATTTACTGCATGGTAGATATAAATTACTGCATTATTTTTAATTTTTACCTCGAAGATATTCACTGTTTGGAATATCTTGTGGTAACTAGGTAAGTGGGTGACAATAGTCAACTTGACTACGTTAACCTACCTAGTTTGTTATTTGTTAAGCGCTTCTCATTGAGAGTGCGTTTGTTAGCTACAACATAGGAGATATTATTTTCTAATATTTATCCTAATGTTCTATTGTATTATTTAAACACATTATTGAATAATCAAAGGTTAATCATTTTTGCTCTCTAGTTTCTAACATTGGTATCAGAGCGTGGAAGCTTACATGGGCCCTCGAAGAAATTTTGGACAAGGCAAGAGGCATCTCATTCCAGCTGGACCACGGGACTCAAATCTTGAGATGTGAGGCCCCCTAGCCAAGCACGATATTCGAGGCACCTGAAGGAAGTTATTTGATGAGCACATAAATCAAGATCTTTTGTCTTTGTTCATGCTCTTCAAATTTCTCTTGGATTAATTGGCCTACAGGCCGACAGATCTAACAACATCTGTCAGACCTGTTAGGCCTAACAGGCCACATGGACAAGCTACATGCGACCTATCACCTACGGGACCGACGATCGGCCAATAGCCACATGAGGTAGGTGGTCCACGTGTGAAGAAAACTGCCCACCTCCACACTGTAGGCAACCCTCCTGATGCGAGATGCCAACCCACACACGCTGATAGAAGGCTATTCCCCTACAATGGGCCCTCCGAACATGAACATGCCGCTCCCTGTAACTGTAGGTGGACAACCCGACATCACCTGCCAACAACTGATAGCTTGCACATTGTCAAACCAATCTCCCATGCTGACACCACCTGCCAACAACTGACAACCTGTATGTTATCAGACCAATCTCTCATGAAGCGGATCCCAATGATGGGTGGCATCCCCAAAATTCGTAGAACCTACTGATAATGCCTACCAACACGTGATCTGAGACAACCTGACAATTTGACCACCTCTAACACAAGCACATGATCAACTTTGACCAACATTGGGAACTGTATCTAACCGTTTGATTTCATGCACATCGAGGCACAAAGTTGGTAGACACATGGCACGATGTTGATGTGGTAGGCACAAGTATCAAGGTAGACCCCATCTGATGTGGTGACTTAGCTGGTAGGTACGTATTCCAAGGCTCTAACATGGTGTATTGAGCTGATGTGGTAGCGTGATAAGTGGCATGCTGATATTGGTTGACGGAGTGCTGACATGGCTTGAAACGGTTGGTTGGAGTGCTAACGTGTCCTCTTATCAGTGGCTTGTTCGAGTAATAAAAGGCAATTTATTTGATTGCTCGAATGCAATCAATGTCAAAGGGAGCCTTACCAATTTTAAACTGGTGAAACATTGCTCGCATGAGCAATGTGGGATTAATAATCCCAATGTTTATTTTTTTCCTTATGCGCTGAGCGCAAAGGAACAAAGCCAAACCAATGGGCTTAAGCTTCCAAGTCGGAAGCTAACCCGACAGGCTCGAGTGACCAGTCTTGGATGGACACCCGTGGGGTCATGGGTTTGACTCCTAGCGGGGTCCAAAACCCTTATTTTTTGTTAAAGAGGAAAAAATTAAACAATTCCAAAGGTATATATATTTTTTGTATTTATATATTTTTTTTTAGTATTTTGATTAATAGTTTAATATTTTTTTATTTAAAAATCATTTTTTTAACTACTAAGTGATTTTTTAACAAAAATATTTTTCTTATTGATTAATTATGCTAGAACTAATTAAAATTTTGCATTAAAATAGAAAACTAAAGGTCCATTTTTTTTTGCAAAACCAACAAAAGAGAGCTTTTGTTTTCTCCACAAAGGGGGATTTAAGACAAAGAAGAGCACCATTTTTTTTTCAAAAATTAGAGAGCCCTAAATTATTCTCAAAACCTTGTTAATTTTGCAAAATAAAAGGGGGACAAAATCAAGAAAATTGATTCTTTCTTGCAAAATTGTAACACAAGGAGACATAAAATTTGTAAAATTCAAAGTCAAAATTTGTGCATTTGTTTTCTCCAAGGAGGAATATAACACAAGAAATTGCAAATTTTATTTTTTTATAAAACCGATAAGAGATTGAAGACCTTGGATACACTAAAACCAAGTTGTGTGTCAACTGGTTTTGGAAAGCCTTTCAAACGCATGTCGTGTGTCGACTTGACTTGAAAGGAGTGCTACTTTGTTAATTTTACAAATCAAAGGGGGGAAGACAAGAAATTGTATTTCTTTACAAAATTGTAACACAAAGGGGGGCACTTGAAAATTAAAACTTGTTTATTTTGCAACACAAAAAGGAAAGGCAATTTTTTTATGCCACATTCTTTGCAAAATTGTAAAACAAGAGGAGACATTGAATATCAAATTTTTGCACAACACAAATCAAAATTTTGTTGCAAAAATTAGTAATAAGGTGCATTTTTTATATTACTCGACACCTTTATTTCAAATTGGCATTTGATAAATTAGGTGCATTTTTGATTGCATACGACACCTAAGTGGTAAAAATTTGTGGGCACTCTTTGATTTATTATTGCATTTAATTTATTGTTTTCTACAATTATAAATCATCAAAATCAAGAGCACTCATAATCCCAAATTTCACACTCATTTGTGTAATTCATTGCACAAGTATAAGCCATTTTTAAAATTGATATTCTCTCCATACAACCCTAAATTCACTCTTATTTGTTTGGCTCAATTTCCTCAAACTGATTATCCTTCTTCAGGAGGATTTTCAAGCAGGTGTCATTAAATATCAATTAAAGAGTGAATTCTCTTTCATTTCTTATCTGTTTGGCTTATATTTCCTCAAACTGATCATCTTTCTTCAAGATATTTTTCAGGAAGGTGCCATTAAATACCAATTAAGAGTGAGAAAAACCATCTTTGGTGTAATTTTAAGAACCTTTATCATGGCAACTATCAACAAATACCTATATGATACACAATTTCTTAAAGGTTCTAACTATTCAACATGGAAAACCAAGATGAAGGCCATTATTACTATAGAGGAAATATGGGATTTAGTGGATGGGACTAATAAAAGACCCACATCAATAGGAGCATATTAGAAAGCATGGAACAAAAAGAATAATCAACTTATCATGTTGATTTTGCTAGCAACTACTAATGAAATCCAACCTCACATAAGTGAAGCTAAAAATGGTAAAGATGCATGGGATGCACTATCTACCATTTTTGAAGGCAAGAATCAATCGACTATTATAAACCTTCAAACTCAACTTCATACACTCCATATGAAGTTAGGAGAAACAGTAGAGCTATTCCTTTGTAGAGTGGCAGAACTGAAGTCAAAGTTGAATGCTTTAGGAGAAAAAGTAGAAGATACTATCCCGACTTCAGTAATATTGAGGACTCTTCTAGAATCCTACAAGATGTTAATAACATCCCTTAATGTATCTCAAAGAATAGTAACCTTTGTGGAGTTAGTCAATTTGCTTCAAACCGAGGAAGCAAATCAGCTCCAAAGCGATGAAGTGTCAAACAATGCACTTTACTCGAACAACAAGGGTGGAAAGAAGAAAGGAAACTTTCATAAGGGAGGATCATCTTCAAGAGATAAGGGCAAGCAACATCAATCAAAAAAGAAGTTTTGCACAAATTGTACAAAGGACAACCATGACACCAATCAATGTTGGTTTAAAAATAAGCAAAACAACAATGACAAAGGTACTTTACACAGGCAAAATAGACAACAAAGAGGCCATGTTTCTAGTGAAGTGTCTAATTCTGATTGCAATTTTGGTCCAGAAAGAGCACACAAGGTGCTCATGGCTCATACAAATTTGTAAAGGGAAACAAATTTGTCACCCTAGGCATGCACCATTCCAAACCTCTTTTTAGGCTTCATAAATAGCAAAAGTTTTTGTTTGAAGTACTTGCAATAAATGGGTAATTGTACCTCTTTTTAGGCATCGTAAAATAGCAAACTATTTTTGTTTGAAGTATTTGTAATAAAAAGGGGGGATTTTTTGGTGTACATTTTGAAAAGTTTTCCAGGAAGAACTTTAAAAAAAAAAAAAAAAAATATATTTTTCTTAAGAAGGGGGATAAACATTTCTTTCCTAATTCATACATTTTTTGCTAAAAAAAAAAGGAAAAAGGACTAAAAACAACCAATTCCATTACAACATATTTTGCAACAAGGGGGAAAACTTATAAGGGTGCATTTTTTGCAGTTACTGACACCTTAGCTACCTTATCAAAACTTTTGCAAAATCATATTGTAACAGAATGAACCTCGTATATAGTGATCTACTCTAACACACATAGCGGTTGCAGTGGATGGTTACCCATGCAATCTAGTTGGATGACAATATTACAATAAGGACATTTGTTGATGTGAAAACAACATGAAGAATGACCCACTTTTTGCTTAGAGCAGCCAGAGCACTATGATAGAGCCCGATACAGAGCAAGAGCTAGTATATTAGCATCTTTTTCACTGTATTGGGGTAGTTATATACATTACCCAAATAATGTAATAAGGGGGATGTTAGAGTTACTATGCTATAGTAACTATAATTATTACCTCATTTGGTAATTTGTAATAATTTCCTAGGTAGATTTTATTTACTGCATGGTAGATATAAATTACTGCATTATTTTTACTTTTTACCTCGAAGATATTCACTGTTTGGAATATCTTGTGGTAACTAGGTAAGTGGGTGACAATAGTCAACTTGACTACGTTAACCTACCTAGTTTGTTAGTTGTTAAGTACTTCTCATTGAGAGCACGTTTGTTAGCTACAACATAGGAGATATTATTTTCTAATATCTATCCTAATGTTCTATTGTATTATTTAAGCACATTATTGAATAATCAAAGGTTAATCATTTTTGCTCTCCAATTTCTAATAGTTTTTAGAGTTTCATTTCTCCTTCTAATGCTATTAAACTTATGTCCATTTCCTTAGAGATATTTCATTGTTTAAAGCTCCCTTGTATAGCTCTAATGATATGCTTATGCAAACATAGAGTAGGATGATGTAGACGTTTGTCCCCCTATGCTATTAAATCAAGCCTTTTGACTTCTTGAAATACAGACTTCAACTTCTTTTGCATGCTGAAATAAGTTAAAGTTTATATTGCCTTCAAACCCTTGGCAATATTTTTCTTGCTTGGTTACTTTTACAATTAATAGTCTAGGATTTTTAATAATGTTTTGCACTATAGAAATATGTGAAAACTATAGAGTTTTATTTTACTTAGAATAAGCAATAGAATGTTGATATGTTTCTTTCTCTCAAAATATACCTAACTTTTATTTTTCTATGCAAGTTTGAACCTTGTAGATGATAACTTCTGCACTATATTGAAGACTTAAATAAACACTATTTATGCAACCTTTAATCCTTGAAACTGGTGCTTAATAACCTTAATAAGAATCCAAATATAAAAGCTCAACTAATGAAATTTTGCACCTTTTGTTGCATACCTTTCTATCTTTGTAGATGATGATGATGATGGTGATTTAAGTCACCTAAATTACTACCTTTTGTAGATGATATTGAAACTCTTCTAGGCTGTCCAAAACATAGCTGGCTCACCTTTTTGTAGCTTTAACACTTCACTAGTTTGCTACTCGAATCTATGATTTGGTG